>JAJTWQ010000012.1:4687500-4912500 GCA_029007595.1 Solanum commersonii
TGGATTACCGAAAGTTAAATGCATGGATAGAAAAGGACTACTTTCCTATGCCGTTCATGGACCAGATGTTGGATAGACTTGCAGGAAAGGGTTGATATTGTTTTCTTGATGGGTATTGAGGCAACAATCAAATTTCTATAGCTCCAGAAGACCACCTTCACATGCCCTTATGGGACTTTTGCGTTCAAAAAGATGCCATTTGGATTGTGCAATGCTCCAGCAACTTTCCAGCGTTGTATAATGTCTATATTTTCTGATATGGTGTAAGACACTATTGAAGTGTTGATGGATGATTTTTTAGTTGTGGGTGATTCTTTTGATAGTTGTCTGGATAATTTGGCTGAGGTGCTTAAAAGGTGTGAAGACTGCAACTTGGTGCTGAATTGGGAGAAGTGTCATTTTATGGTTAAAGAAGATATAGTGTTGGGTTATTGAATTTCAGAGAAAGGTATTGAGGTTGATAGAGCTAAGGTTGAAGTAATAGAAAAGCTTCCGCCACCCATTTCTGTAAAAGGTGTTAGAAGTTTTCTTGGGCATGCAGGTTTTTATAGGAGATTCATCAAAGATTTCTCAAAAATTACACATCCGTTGTGCAAACTGCTCGAGAAGGAGTGTAAGTTCTATTTTAATGATGCTTGTCTTAGAGCATTTGGAGAGTTGAAGGAGAAGTTGGTTACTGCACCTATCATTATTTCACCAGATTGGGGACAACCATTTGAGGTAATGTGCGATGTGAGTGGAGTGGCGCTTGGTGTAGTATTGGGACAAAGGCGAGAGAAAATTCTTCACCCTATTTACTATGCTAGCAAAGCTCTGAATATGACCCAGAAGAATTATATTATGACTGAACAAGAACTTCTTGCGGTGGTTTTTGCATTCGAGAAATTTTGATCCTACTTGCTTGGTACTAAGGTCATAGTGCATACTGACCATTCTGCATTGAGGTATTTCATGGCGAAAAAGGATGCAAAACCCAAATTGATTAGATGGGTATTGTTGCTGCAAGAGTTTGATTTTATGGTAAAAGATAGAAAGGGGACCAAAAATCAAGTTGTCGATCACTTGTCCAGATTAGAGAAAGAGGCTATGCTAAAGCTTGCATACTGTCCCTGACATGCACCGGCTTTTTAACCTTCACAAGTGTGATTAGATGGATCGAGACCCTGGGAATTATAGTGAGGAGATCGTGCGAGAATTCTACGCCTCCTATGCTACCACTCTCCGTAGCTCGATCTCCAAGAGGTCAAAGCCCATGGACCAAGATCCTCTCAATTCCACTGTAGTTCGAGGTTGTCCGATGGACATATCACATGTCACCATCAGTTGCTTTCTCTATGGTCCGATCACAGGTCACTCTTGGTCACTAAACACAGCGGAGTTTGAGTACAGATGAGACATCGTGCGGAGCGGTGCTTTCCAGAAGAATGCTGAAGAGCGAGAGGCTATAATACTATGGTTGGCTAAGTATATTGCTGCAGATGGCAAGCGTGCAGAGTGGCTCACCGCACCTTGGTTAGGCATCCGAAAGGCCACATTGAATTTTGTGGCCAACTTCTTCCGGTTGTTGGTGCATAACAGGGTGTCATCGACAAAAGTTGACAACCAACTCACATGGGACAGAGCGATCATGGTTGCAGCACTGGTAGCAAGAGTGGAGATTGACTTTGTCCGCATGCTGCTAGCAGAGATTCACGAGAGGGCATTCAAGACCTCTACTACTTACCCTTTCCATGTTTGATTTTTCAATTGTGCAGGGACTCTGGAGTGCCGATCTGGCATTGTGATAGGTTGATCCACCCTACTAGGGCTTTGTATATAGGCCTCATCCGAGATGAGGCAAATGTGGCGGCACCTCACAGAGAGCCCCAGATTGAGGTACCTCCCCTGGGCACAGATCTTGCAGACATGGTGGAGCAAGCACAGGGCGGTAATCCCATTATACCAGATCACTCTGATACTGTCCTGACCTCCTTTTCCCAAGCTGCTAGTATAGCTCCTAGTTCATCCCGATCTACACCACAATTAGGAGCTATTGTTGTCCCATTGGCCAGAGTACAAAAATTGGAGGCTCAGATAGCCATACTGCTGCATCACATCCAGCCTTGGATGCAAAAGTTGATAGCTGAGTCTGAGGCTAGAATGGAGTGTAGGATGGAGGGCATGATGGACCGGAAGGTCCAGGCAGTAAATAAGAGTCTTGATGCCTTTGAATTGTGAGTACTCCAGCGATCAGCCCCGGTAATAGATCTATCCTTTTTGCAGGCTGAGTTAGCTAGTCTCCGGACCGACGTTGATGCCATATTTTCCACCCCTACAGTTGAGCCTCAGGCCGTACCTACTGTATTGGCTGATGATACGGTGCTGGATGCTTTATTTAGTGGGACCACCGAGGAAGGCTTGAGCCTACACATGCCAAAGGTAAGAGGCACCTTTCTAATCGCACTGAGGAGGAAAAATCTCAAAAGAGATAGCGTAGGTAGGAGAAGGAGGCCAGGAAGGCTTCGATGTTAGATGAAGAGTTGCGCCAACAGAGGGTGCATGGGAGTGTTGTAGGGGCATCGAGTTCTGCCTCAGTTGTAGAGATCCTACCTGTTATGAGGGACATTTTGAACACTACTGATGGTGCTATAATGGATGAAGTGGGCACTACTGAGGGTGACCCTACTATTGTTCCAGCGGCCTCCGGGAAACCAGACCCACCCGCTTGTTCATGATTCTTCGGCGCTATGCGCCATAGGTTTGCTTCACCCATTCCACTATCTTTTACTATCCTTGTATGCATTGGGGACAATAGCATCTATTTTTGTTGGGGCTGGGGTAAATGGATTGCGAGTGATAGGGTGAAGTCTGAGTAACCCAAAACTCATAAATCCTCTCTTAGGGTTTTCTTGCCTGTGTTCTTTTTCCCCAAGAGACTGTTTAATTTCTATCGAACTGGCATGTGTTAGGATTGTATGTATGGAAGCATGAATAAGAATGAAGCATGATGGCTTATGAAAAATATACTCGTCCAAATTTTGACTTGGGTGCTAGAATTGGTAGGCTAAGACAAGCTGAATATGTTGGCTCTAAGTATGACATGATAATGAAACAACCTGATGGCATGACTTAAGATGAAACTTGAACTGGGTAATCTGATAATGAAACTATGTGCCAAGTGTGTGTTAGAACAGTTGATTGTTCAAACAATTTTTTTGCAAAACTAGAACTTGCTTGGTTAGTCCTGCTAAGACAATTCACTCTAGAAACTAGGAGGTGATCATAGGTCCTTGTTCTGATAAGTCCACAAATTGCCTAAATGAAGGATCCAACCAAATGAAATAAATGCTCCCTTTGATCCAAATGCTTTGAGCCTAAAAATTAGACCATTTCTTTCTAAACCCCGAACTCACCTTCCTATAAATCTACTATGTTGAGCCTGGTCCCTCCTTGGACATGTACACCTCGACTTAGGTCAAAAGCCTAAGTTGAGGGTGGTTAATGTAAAAGATAACTTCAATCTTGGCCCTGACCGGACATTAGGTATTGTGCACCTTAACCAATGGAAAATCCATAAGTTGAGGGTGGCTATGAAAGAGGAAATTGAAAGAAAAATGGGTGCAAAAAGAGTTTGATGTTGAGAAAAGAGAGGAATGGATGTGACTTGTTGAAAGCTAAAGAATAAGCATAAAATGCAAGACAGAGATAAAAAAGAAAAAGAAAAGAGATCTACAAAATCTAAAGTCACATCCATGATTGAAGAAAATCAAGGGAAAGAAGGTAAAATGGTGGGATGACAAAAATAGGGAAGAAAGAGGTTGAAAGCCTAGTGTAATGTCAAGGAGGGCAGAAAGTCACTAAGAAGTACCCAAATGTACCACACCTGACCCTGAGCCTATGTTACAAGCCAAGAAAGTCCTATAGTGATCCTAAAGTCTAATTTGGGGAGTCTAAGCTGTGAAAATAAGGGCAAGCCTATGGTATTGAGCACTAACTGTACTTGAAGTTGTTTTTGAGTGTGAGTGTTGAATGAATCCTTGTACTCAAAGTCATAGTCATTGTGTGAAAGAAAAAGGATTTCGTTTGAAGTAAGGGCACTAGTTGCATTGTCTAAAAGTTGGTACTTTGGTGATAATAAAATAGTGTATGTTGTGTGTTGGTTGGTCGATCATTGTCATGTTTTGATCCACATGAATTAGCTTATCGAGACGAAGAGAACAAATTTTGCACCCGGGAAGTGAGTGGGATAGAGAGCCATGTGATTGCTTATGCTTGAAATGCTTGCTTCTATACAAGTGTCGTTTAGAGTCTTAGTGCGTCACTTGAGGACAAACAATGAATTTAAGTTGAGGGTGTTGATATACCATGAGTTTACGATATTTCTAATACATTTCACTTACAAGTTGTGTGTGTCTAGGGCCTTTTTTGTATGGGTTCTTATGTTTTTTTTTTATCATATTTGGTAGGAAAGATGTTTAGGCGCGAAAATAAAGAGACAACTGAAATAAATACAAAAAAAGGCATCTACGGACCGTAGGTCCATTGATGCTCTGTAGATGGTGGTCGTAAATCAAAAGCCAAGGCATGGAAGGAAAATCAGGGAAATCTGACCAAGTGTGGAACCACGATGACCATTGATGGTTCGTAGATTGATCTACGGCTCGTACTGTTGATCCGTAGATTGAGATTGCGAGGGTTCCATTACCTGATTTTTGAAGATTCCAAGTATAGAGCTACGGAGGGGGATTGACGGACTGTAGATCGATCTGCGGTCCGTACTACAGTTCCGTCTTTTGCTTCAGAGAATCTAATTTTTGGAAGTTGAAATATTCTCTAAGTCCTGGTTGACAGAAGGGACTCACGGACCGTAGATCCATTGACGGTCTGTGAGTCAGTCTCGTGGATTGAAGACGCGTGTCTGTAACAAACTTTCCTTATTTTGTTTCTCTTTTAAATTAGGATTTTTTTTCTATAAATAGGGCATGTAAATCTCGTTTTTAGGGGTTAGACATTATTATTTTTATTTTAGTTCTTGACTTGGGAGATTAATTGGCAACTTTAGCAATTCTTAAGTTCCTAAGTGCGTTTTGAAGATTTTAGTGTTGCAATTCAAGTTGAATTTCTGGGTTTATTATTCTTCTTACATAAGTTCATAATTCTTTCATCTAAAACAATGAATTGTGTTCATATGATTATGGGTAACTAAACCCCACAACTAGGGTTGTGGGAACCATGAGCGATTAACAAAGTATGAATAGTAACTAAGCAATACTTGAATAGTGTCTTGCATGCATTGATAATTCTTTCATTTAGAAGTCTTTTTAACGAGTGCACACGTTAGAACTCGCCTTGTTGCTACTTGCCAGACCAAGGAGGTAATCAACAAGAAAAGAATTATCAACATAGATTTAATGTGATACTATCTAATATGCTAGTGTCGATTGGTGCGAAGTAATAACTAAGCCAAACATTGATTATGACGTCTAATATGAGGTAAAAGTAAGGGTTAGTAAATTATACACACGTAGCCGGACCAAGGTGCAGGATGAAATTCTCTAGATGTCGGACCAAGGATTTAGAGATACCTAACTTATCACTTTGCATGTAGTACACTAGGAAATGATTGATATTACTAGGATTACTGTGTTATGAGCTTGTTGGGAACACGTATACCCTAGTTATTTCTTTGATCTTAATAACAACCTCGAATTGAGTTTTGATTACTGATTACTTATTAAATTCTTACTATATGTTTCACAAAAACTCCCCTTTTAATTACCTATTTTTGGAAGTAATTTGACTAATTGAATATAATTATTGGTTAAAGTAAAGTCTAAACCATTTTCCTCATGGGATCGACCCCAACCTACAAGTTGGGCTCTTTACTTGATAATGATCGCTTATGCTTCTTTAGGGAGGTGTAATTTGAGCGTATCACACACTGGAACAAAAGGTGAAGTGAGATCCTTCGGTGATTCGCTAAAGGAACTCGGTGATTCGCTAAGTGAACTCAGCGATTTGCTAAGTGAACTCAGCGATTCGCTAAGTGAATTTGGCGATCCTCAGGCCTTCATTTTCTTGTTCTTTTTAGCTTTTTTGTTCCTTTTTGCGAAGTAGTGTCCATGCTTTCCTTCAAACTTCAAATTCCTGAAACTTAAAGGTTTTCATTAGATATTGAGATTAAATAAGCATTTGAGGACACAATTTCTATTAAAATATAGCCCTAAATGAGTCCAATATATGGATGCATCAGTTCACTTCTATATGGAGAATATTTTAGTGTTGTTATCTCATGAGTCAGGAATTTCGACTCATTTAGGGCTAAATATTCAGAGTTTTAGCGTCCTTAATACCTATTTTATGCTCTAAACTGATGTAATAATGCTAATTTGCAGCAATGAAGGAAAAAGACCATGGCTAGGACATTATCGAGCAAAAAGGAGCAAAAAAACTAAAGAAAAGTAAGGCTGATGCTCACTAAAGTCACTGGGCGAGTCGCCAAGTGGCTCTTTAACTCGCCAAAAGTTACAGTAGGCCAGCCCAAGGACAAATCCAACTCGGTGAGGAGATTGCAATTTTGGTGACGCGCCGAATGGATCAGCGATGAAAGTTTTCTTCACCTAAAGTCACAAAAGGAAAGTGTGGAAAAGCCCAGCCAAGAAGGCAACGAAAATGAGAAGTTAGTGAGTCGCTGACCAGGTCAGCGAAGCTCGACTTATTCCGTCGAATGGCTCTGAAGCTAAAAATCTGGGAACGTAAAAATGTAATTTTCAAAAGAAGAAAGAGGAGTTCCAAAGTTTTTGAGAGTTCCCACATTGTCTAGTTCTGGGTTTTTGATCCCTAACATTGTTCTTTGAATTTTTGAGTAGATATTTAGGGTTTATTTGATTTTAAATTCAATTCAAGCAATTTAAAGACTTGTGGATTGTTACCCAAGCTGATGGAATACATAGTTGATAACTATTTCTTCCTCTTTATTATGTATAGCTCAAACCCCCATTCTTGGGGGTGTGATTTTGTGATTGAATGCTTCAATTAGCTTATGGGTGTTAGTATTTACTGATTTGATTGTTGATTTGAAGTGGGTTCAATTACTAGTTGAGTTTTAATTGATAAATTGCAGTTGCAAATGCAATTCTAGTTTAGCATTCTAAGTTTGCTTGAGAAAAAATGTTTTAGAGTTAAAACTATTAATTGAGGATTGTAGTGATTGGGTTATTGTGGACTTAGCTTGAGAAAGTGGGTCTTAATTAAATCCTGCTAATCTAGCTTGAAAAAGTAGATTGATTGAGGTATTGAGTTGTTTATATGTGTTATGCTTGTCGAGGTTTGAGAGAACTCGCTTGATTCGTGATAGTTGATTGAGAAATGACTATTGCACCTAAAGCCTAGCCTACTCACTCAGATTCAATGATTTCTACTAAATAATAATCATCCATTTAGAGAAATTGGCATTCAACTGGTCACACTCCCAAGGATCCCTCTCTACTTGATTACTCCCCTTTATTCGTAGTTGTTAATTGTTCACTCTAATCTCCCCAATTGACATTAATTGTCAAGCCCTTGCCATTTAGTTTAATTGTTTCGAAAATGTCTACTTCTACAAATGATTAAAACACTATTTCACTTCGTAATTGAATTCTTTACTCCATCACTCCCTATGGGATAGACCCCAACTATTCATTGGATTTATACTTGATTGTGATTGCCTACACATAGAATCGGATGAAGTGTAGTTGAGCGTTATCAAAAAATGGCACCGATGCCGGGGAGTGGTGTTTAGAATTCTTTTAGTGAGGCTTAGTTGTGAACTAATTGTGTTGTAGTTGAATCAAGCTATTTTTGTGTTTTGTTGGCTGCTCTTAAACATGTGAATAGATAAGTGTTAACAAGAGCAATGCTAGCCAACTTGGACACAATGATGACAATGGTAACTTGCACGATGTCAATGAACATTAAGTTGGTAAGTGTGGCTGCTATTCGATTGCCTTCGGTTGTCGGCAATGCGATGCTTCATATGACTAGCACTATGTTGCAACTGTTGCAAATGAAGGGTCTATTTGGAGGTCTAGCTACCGAGGATCCTCATGACCACATTTAAAAGTTTGTAGATGTGTGTGGGCCATTTTCTTTCAAGAACATCACTCAGGAGTCAGTCCGACTTCGTTTGTCTCCCTTTTCCCTAATAGGGGAGGCAACAAAGGCTGATTTACCTAGGGATTCGATCACTTTTTGGAAGGAGCTCACTGAGGCATTTTATGTAAGGTTTTTCCCTCCCTCGAAGATTGTGACTGTGAGAGATAATATTCAAAACTTTAAGAGAGTGGATAGTGAACCAATTCATGAGAAATGGTTGAGGTTTAAGAAATTGTTGCCCCAATGCCAAACTCATAGACTCCCGAACAATGTGTTGTTACAATACTTCTATCGGAGTCTAGATTCAGTCAACAAGGGTGTGGCAGAACAGCTCGTTCGAGAAGGAATCATGCAACAACCATATGAAATAGCATCCACTCTTCTCGATGAGATAACAAAAATCAACCGTGCTTGGTATGGTACACTAGAGAAGATCAAGTGTCTCATTTGAACTTCAGGATGAAAAGGAACAAATGAAAAAGACCCAAGAGAGGTATGCAAACATAGCCAAGATGATGACCTAGATGGATTTATTGTCAAAACACATCATGGGAAGTTGTTCTAAGGCTTTGAATGCGATCGCAGTTATGGAGTGAATCCTAATGAAGCACAATTTGACGCTATGTACAATGAGAAAGTACATATCCTAACAAATCAAAGAGGAGTTTTCCGTCTGAACTATCCAAGGCCAGACAGGAACCAAGGTTGGAATAGGGATCATGATGACAGTTGGAGAGACTGAAATAGAGAATGGCGTGATCGTGGTACAAATTGGAGAGAGTGGGACGGTGACAAAGAACAATATGTACCTCCCCCTGAGAATCAAAATCCAAAAGAACAAAGGGTTGATCCTGGGAATTTCCACACTAAAGATGTGCTTGCACACATTCTCAATAAAGTGGAAGGATCAGACGAAGTGCTAATGGAAATGAAAGATTACATCTCATCTCTGAACCAAACAATTACCTCACAATTGGTGTTGATTAAGAAGATGGAAACACAAATGGATCAAATCTCGACTCATTTGAACCCAAGACCAAAAGAAGGGTTACTGAGTGATACCATGGTTAACCCAAATAATGAAGCTTGAAAGCGTGTCTTTGTCATGCCACGACGTTAAAGAAGGCGCTTCTTGGGAGGCAACCTAAGTTTTTAGTTTTTAATGTTGTTGTTTGAATAACAGGTGTTAGATGTGCAATTTGAAAATTTTAAATTTTGGGAAAAAAGGCAATTAGGCGAGCTCAAGTACCATTCGGCGACTTGCCGAACAGGATGGTAAGCCCGATCAGGACCACCTTTTGGATTAACCAAATGGCTGGATTTTTGTAAATTTCGGCGGGCAAAAGCACCATTCGGTGCATCGCCAAATAGTCGGCACATAAGTTGATATCGCCGACTGGGGCGCGAACTGAAGGGTCAAAAGGGGTGTTAAGCATTTTAAATTTAAAATTCCATTTCCTTTCATATTTTCTGACTTTTGCACTCTTACATTTCATATTTAGATCATATTTTGCGAGTTACTTTTGTGTGAGGATCAATTACTCGGGGGATTTTTTTTCTTTTGCTTCTGTATTTGCTTGCCTAGCGTTTGTTCCCATATACTTTTGAGGTTGGTGTCCCGAACTTGGCATAAATTTTAGTAGTTTGTGATGTATGCTTGTATTTGTTGGATCTATTTTATGATGTTGAGTAGTTGGTTAAGTTTTGACTAAGGGCTTCTATCATATATTGTTTTATTTTATGCTTAGTGCATAATTGTTGAATTTCGTGTATAAATTGATTAAAATCGTGGGTGTGTATTATTTGTATGTTGGGCCTGGTGAGGGTGAAGTCTGAGTAACCCGAATAGTACCGATCGACTAAATTTGCCCATTGATAGAGCGAGTGACATCATTCTTAAAGGCAAAAGACATTGATTGGTCAATTTTAGACAAATCGGGGGAAGTCTGAGTACCCTGGGGTAATTATTAATATAGGTATGGGATTAATTGCATAGAACAATGCTTAAATTTCATTATCGTGGGATGTGGGTTAAAAATTAAAGGTCGGGGTCAAAAACTGGCACAAGAGACCAGTCGGCGAGCTTAGTCGAGCTTGCAAATGGCTCAGTGGTTCACCAATTGACCTATTAATAAACTTTCAGCCCTTCAAGTTTGATGATTTGTTTCTGTAACATTCGGTGATATACCTGAGCTCGTCGAGTTCACTTGTCGACTCGTCGAATATCTCTGCTATCGCCCTCAGCCAGCCCCAATTTTAAGAAAATATTCTGTAACTTTCGGTGAGCTACCTTTAGTTCACCAAATGAGGTCGGTGAATCACCGAAAGGCCCTTAACCTCGCTAACTTGTGCTGATTTTTGTGTTATTTTGTTCTGTAATTTTCAGCGAGCTCGACTTAGCTCGCCGAATGAGTTTAGTGAATTTTCTTGCAATTTCACACTCCGATATTTTTTTTGACCTGTTTCCAACGTAGTGGTTTGTTCTATGTTATTTTGCAGATATGGCCAGACATAAGGTTTCTGCTAGAAATCAATCAGCCCGAAAGAGATCACGGGGAATAGTGATAAATGAGGGTGCTACTCCTTCACGAGCTACATAAGCCAAACTGCCTTTGACAGGGGGAGAGCACAGATAAGGGCAAGGGCCCTGCCGAGCAACGTCCGACTAAGGATATCTCCGATAGAATGGGTATCCATAACACCAACCTCACCACTTCGAAATCTGATGGTGAGGGTAACTCAGGGTCTAGATTGACGATGTTTGTATCCGAGTCGGAGAATGACCAGACTATGCAGATGAGGAGAGCTGAGATGTGCTCAAAAGTGCTACATGATTCGGCTTGAATACCAGTGACTCCTACACTTCCTTCACCTCCAGCACAGACGATTGAGCAGGTACCTCTAGTGACCATAGTATAGGAACCCCCTCCTCAATTGTTGAACATGCTCAAGGATGAAAGGTTGAGGACTATCTTGAAAGAGAAAATGTTGTCTAGAGATAAAGTGGTAGACAAGTACCTAAAAGTTTGGAACACCATCATGTTCCACAAGTTTGAGATTTTTATATGGCCCCGAGGCTCATACATACCTTCTTGGGTCCGAGAGTTTTAAAGTGACTATGGGAAGTTGGTGCCAAAGGGGAAGAAGAAGGCCATTTCATTTGCACCGGTTGATTATTTGGCAGTGTGTGGTAAAAAGGTGAAATGTAGTAGCACCAACATTAATGAGGTGCTTGGGTATTCTATGAATGTCATCGATGTCTTGGTGGATCAGATACACAAGAAAACTCTGGATAACTTAAAGGAATGGTTGGCTTCTCTAATTCTAACATCTCACTTCTATGGATCGAGCCTGGAGTTTAGATAGAGAAGTAGGATTTGAATGTAGCTACCTGGTATTGGTTTAAATTTATTAGCAGCACCTTGATGCTTTCCCAGAATGAATCCATACTCCGACATCCTAAGGAGGCCTTGTTGGAATGCATCATTGAGTGGGATAGGCTGAATCTCAAGTTGATTATGGAGCAGGAGATGACCATGAGGGTCAAGCAGAGTCAGACTTCACTTCTTTTCCTGGTGTTGATCACAAAGTTATGCCGATGTGCTAGGGTGCCTTTTGTAAAGAAGAGGGATGTGGAAGTGAATCCCACTTCCTCTACTAACATCTGAAGGATTGAGTCCAAGTACACTATAGACGATGATGAGAGGAGAAGAGCTGCATCGGTGGACACTTCTCCGGTTGTTGATGTGGAGATACTAGAGACAGACACATCCCTTCCTACTTAAGATGCAGCAGTATATGATGATCTGGAGGACCTAAAGGGCGCGATGGTACATACAGCCATGGAGGCCTCTTTTCGGGACACATAGATGGTAGGCTCTAGTGGAGCAAAGGATGAAGCTGAGCCGGTCACTGATTGATAGCATCCAAGGAAGCACTACTCCATTGAAGGACAAGGATGAAGCTTTAGAAACTCCAAGGAGGCCCATAACAAGATCTCAAACCAAGGAGTTCAATGATAAGCTCAATGGGCTTCAATCGGCGATCCAAAGGTGTCTTATTGGGGAAGAAGAGCTCAAGCCCAAGGGAGAGGAATTGTCCAAATGCTACAATTATTTGGTGGCCCAAATTCAAGCCCAAGATGAGGAATTTTAAGGCCCAATTTCGTGCAAATAAGGTCAAGAAGAGTCCAAGAATCAGCCACAACAAGAGTTGCTTTCTGCCCAAGTTTTGAGAGAAGACTAGTCAAACTTTCTAAGATTGTCAAGATTCTTTTCTTAGTTGGGATTTATCTTATTTATTTATAGGTTATTAATATTTTCCTTATTCTATTTGTGGTCTCCTAAGTACCATAGCTTTCCTAGAAGTACTAAATTTGTTTTTAGTTAGGTTACTTTATTTCCTTTCTAGAGTAGGGGTCCTTGTAATTGTCTTTTAGGGTCTTGGACGTTTTTCACCCCTTCTCCTATATATAGGGGTCCTTTTTATTCATTAAAGACAATTTAGATTGATATTAATAATATTTGAGAGAGTTCTTTGAACCTTTGTGACTTGTTCTTTGAGAATTTATCTTTAAACCTTTATTAGTTTCATAGTTTAAGGTATAAAGTAATTTCTTCTTGTGATATCTTTGGTTTCTTTTTGGTATTCTTTAGAAGGTGATTAGTTTCTACATACTAATTATTGTCTTTAGTTACTCATAAAGCGATCAAGATTCGAATCTATTGTTTTGATTCATTTTCTCAAGTAAAGGCGTTAGATTTCTTCCATAAATCTATATGTTGTTACTTGGATCTTTTCAAAACCTTAGAACATCTAATCCTTGGAAATTTGTGGATCTTTCCTTCGAATTTCCCATATCTTTATTTAGTTTTTTTTTGTTTTCTTTTCTTTGTGCTTCCGCATTCTAATATTCAATTCTCTATTTGTGATCTCCTTAACCTCGCTGTTATCACTAATGCCCATATTGAGAGAGTCCCGGATTTGCAGAGTTCACCTCAGGCTTATCCTGACAGGGGTATCTTGACTCTCTTTAGTTTTATTTTGAGACTGTTCATTTCTATTGTATTGAGGACAATTGTTAGTTTTGTTTGGCGGGGTGAGGTATCTTCATACCTGCCTCTTTTGGGTTGTTTTTGTGAATGTTTGATTTTTGTTTGCCAGTTATGGTTACTTTGTGTAACTATGGCTTTTTGATTTTTAATGTGAATGTTGGTTTTTGATCCAATGACTTTTTGGTTTTTAATGTGAATGTTGGTTTTTGATCCAAATTTTAAATTTCACCTCTTGATGTTTGTGAATGTGGCTGTTCTATTGCATATTTAAGTATCGGTTGCGATTAATACCGATTGTCACACCCCCTATTTTTCTCTCAAGATTTTAATGTAGTATGTTTTGAAAGAAAAAGAGTTTCTCCAATTAAAGTGACATTTTGACAAGGGATTATTTTATTATTCAGAGTCGCCACTTGAAATTGAGTTTTGGTGTTCCAAGTCACCTTATTATTTAATCCCCTAATCAAAAGGAATTTTAACTCTTTATTTTTATTGGTGCGAACCAGAAAATTCGGGTAAGAAATTACGTTGACCGAGGGAAGGTGTTAGGCACCTCGAGTCTCGTGGTTCTAACACGGTCGCTTTATTGACTATATAATTGACTTAAATTAATTTTTGGATATTATATTATTAGCTTAATAATAAAAATGTTATTTACCTTCATTCGCTGATTTATTTTAAACCTATTTAAACTGTCTTATTTATTTTTTAATCTATTTAAAATTGTCTTAATTTTTCGATGTGTGTCCATTAATTTGACACTTGAAACACTAGTATTTTTTTTTTTTTATTTTTTTTGCGTGTATTTGTATTTTTTTTTTTAATATTATTATGTGTAGACTATGTATAGGTATCTAATAGTAAGGAATTAGAATTTATGTAGGAAAGAGAACTTTAGAGTTTGAGTAATTTTAAGATTGTATTTTTTCAAAGTTAGATTTTAAAATAGGAGATAAAATTTTATGAATTTTTTGATTAGTTTTAGCAAGCAATTCTAAAGAGATTAGGATTATTTTTTAGGAAGATTTTCCTTTCATTTTTAAAATTTTTTTTTACTTTTTTTTTTTTTGTTTTGGTTTATTAATTTTATATTTTTACTTTTTCACTATGTTTCTCTCTTCGTATTTTATTTTATCTTTTATATATTTTTTTTAATATTTTTTTTAAGGTTTTGTTCTGTTTCTTTCTACTTTTCTTCTTTATTTTTTTTAATCCTTTATTTTTTTTATTTTCATTCTGTTTGTCTTCTTCTTTTTTTTTTTTCTTTTTTTTTTCACGTTATTGCTCTTCTTCTTTTTTTACGTTTTTCCGTTTCCTTTTCTTTATTTTTATTTTTTTATTATTATACTTTTTCATTTTTTTTTTTTTTTTTACATTATGTTCCTTTATTTATTTATTTATTTTTGTTCTTCTTACTTTTTGGTTAAATTTTTTTTTTTACGCCTTATTTTCTCTTCTTTTTTTTTTCATTTTTTATTATTATTCTTTTCTATTCATGTTTATATATATATTTTTTTTTATGCTTTCTCGCCTTCTTTTTTTTTTATTTAGTTTTCCTAATTATTCATTATTATTATTTTTTTATCATAAGTCTCTAAATAATATTCATATATCCTCTTAATTATAATTTGAATTAAAGCGATATCATCTTAACGTTTATTCTAAAGGCAAACTATTTTTATCAAAATAACATATTAAAAAAAGACTAAAAAAAAATTCCACATAGATTTTCTAAATCACTGATCAATTAAACTTCAGTTTATATCCTAATCTAACAAGCCTACAAATAATTTCAACAAAAATTTTCTTAAGTGAAAACTAAGCTCCAAGAAAACACTAACTATTCAAAAATTAAATATCACGAAACCAATTTCAATATTAATTGCATCTAAAGAGCATAAGACAATAATAGAAAAAAAAAATGTACGGTACATCATTTATTTTATTTTATTTTTTATATTATTTTTTAGCAAGAAAACATATTCAGTTTAGTTTTCCTAAGCATTCGTAAATTCTCAAAAAATAATCACAACATGCATCACAGATTGATATTACATAATAATAACATGCGATTCAAAGAACTTCATATTATTGGAATCGATTTTTTCCATACAAGTATTCTATTTAAATAATGCAACAATTTAGAGTTACCTCGCTGCGAAAATTGATACCACAAAAACAAACTGCTACTATCTACTGATTTCCAAAGTTAATAGCTAATATTAACTTTAAAAAGCCACGAATTCGAAACCTTGAGCGAAACCTCGAACGCTGACTTAATTCTCAAAAATAAAAACTTACTTTTGTTATCTTTTTCTCTCTGTGTTTTTTTTTCTCTCGTTCTTCTTTCTTCTGTGTGTCTGTCTTCTTTTTTTTTTCTACTGAGCGTGTTTTATAATATTTTAGGTGTGAGTCTGGTGCTAACTTAAAGGAACGTGAAAGAGTGGGGAGTTTAGTTTAAAAATTAGTTGAGAGTTTTAGGGTTGAGATAAGGGAATAAAATAAAAAATAGCAATTTAATATTAACAAACAATTAATAAAAAATAATAAGAATAGAAAAGAACGAAGAGAAAAGAAAGAAGAAAAGAAAAAAAAATAATAAAAAAAATGAGAAAAGAACGTGCAAGACAAAAAAAATAAACTTAATGGGAGGAGGGTTTTTAGGAAAAATAGTTATGGAAGTTTGAAGGTAATTAGGATAAAGGGTAGTAATTTGAAGTTTTTAGGACTCTTCTTTTTTATTTTATATTTATTTTATTTTTATCTACTTTTTCATAATATATACGATTATTATTATTATTATTATTATTTTTTAGACTAGTTAAAAGTTGAAAGATTAAAACAAATACATTAAATTCACAAGCTTTCTTTATTCAACTTTAATCATAAAGTGAGCTTATAATTTGTTGTAATTTTCAAATTTATTTTTTTCATTTATTTTAAATATAACCCTACTAAAATAATAATATTTAAGTATTAAAATTGGTGTAAATTCTTTATGTTTTGGTCAAAAATTAGGTGTTCACAGTATGCCCCTCTTTGCTTGGAAACATGAAGAGTTTTCATGCAAAGACGTGAACACTGTGACTAATTTTTTTTTGACCGAGACATTTATCCAAAAATGTGAAAATAAGTTAAGGAGGAGAGGTTTTGACTGCGCCCTAACTTTGGGCAAACTATCTACCCTGAGTTAATAATCAGGTGTAGTTCATATATAGGAAGGGACGGGAGAATAATTTTAGGTAGTCAAGTGAGGTTTTATCGAGGTTCCGGTTCGTAGCTCCAATTGTTACATTAAATGGAAAAATACAATAGGAGAGAAAGGAAAGATACAAGATCATATCTACTACACTAGTACTGAGTCTTCATTTTGAATCTTCGGTTATCGCTTCACCCTCTTTGGGTAGGTACATCAATTTCAAACTTTGATCTTGATATTTGAATTGAGGATCTGAAACTTATGATTTGACTTGAGTCGTTGACGCTCTTCCGCATGATATTCTTGAATGCTTGTTTTCTTGAGAAGATGATTCATGATATGTTGAATCGTTACATTGGTTGAAAGCGACTTTAAATGTCATTGACATATGACATTCTTCGTTTCTCTAATCAAAATGAGGATTTTATTCTTGAACTTCAAATTGGTATACTATGTAGAAACCTGAACGCCATAAAACAAAACAAACAAACGAGACAAAATTTTCTGCCCCAGTATGCACTAGGAAAATTTTGTGAGTTATTGATGAAATCTATAAAAGTTTGTACTAGGCAGAATAATATACTTTTATAAAATAAAATAAAGAGATATTTGTGCCCAATACGCCCTGTGAAGTCATAAAAAATAAATAAGATAGGGGTTATTGTGCCCTATAAAGACATGAAAAAATAAGATAGGGGCTATTATGCCCTATATGCCACCAAGGGTTATTGTGCCCTGTGAAGACATGGAAAATAAAATAGGGTTATTGTGCCCTACATGCAACCAGGGATTATTGTGCCCTGTGAAGACATGAAAAATAAAATAAGGGTTATTGTGCCCTAAAATGCAACCAGGGGTTATTGTGCCCTGTGAAGACATGAAAAATAAAATAGGGGTTATTGTGCCCTAAATGCAACCAGGGGTTATTGTGCCCTGTGGAGACATGAAGAATAAAATAGGGTTATTGTGCCCTATATGCAACTAGGGATTATTGTGCCCTGTGAAAGCATGAAAAATAAAATAGGGGTTATTGTGCCCCAAATGCAACCATGGATTATTGTGCCCTGTGAAGACATGAAAAATAGGGGTTATTTTGCCCTATATGCAACCAAGGATTATTGTACCTAGTGAAGACATGAAAAATAGGGGTTATTGTGCCCTATATGTAACCAGGGATTATTGTACCCTGTGAAGACATGAAAAAATAAGATAGGGGCTATTGTGCCCTATATGCAACCAGGGATTATTGTACCCTGTGAAGACATGAAAAAATAAGATAGGGGCTATTGTGCCCTATATGCCACCAGGGGTTATTGTGCCCTGTGAAGACATGAAAAATAAAATAGGGGCTATTGTGCCCTATATGCAACCAGAGATTATTGTACCCTGTGAAGACATGAAAAAATAAAATAGGGGCTATTGTGCCCTATATGCCACCAGGGGTTATTGTGCCCTGTGAAGACATGAAAAATAAAATAGGAATTATTGTGCCCTATATGCAACCAGGGGTTATTGTTCCCTATATGCAACCAGGGGTTATTGTGCCCTGTGAAGATATGAAAAATAAAATAGGGATTATTGTGCCCTATATGCAACTAGGGGTTATTGTGCCCTATGGAGACATGAAAATAAATAAAATAGGTATTACATTTTATTTTATTTTTTACTTATATTATTATTATTATTATATTTAAGATCATTTATTTTATTTTATTTTATTTTTATTTTTTGTACATTTTCCAAACGTAAAAGAAACAAACAAAAAATAAAAAATAAAATAAAATGCCCCAGATTCCATTAATAAAAATAATCTTTTTTATTGTTATTATTATTATTGTGGTGCATATTGTAGGAGAGACAGGGATTCAAGAACTTACCTCGTGGTGTTTGACTCTCGCGAATAACTTGCACGATTTTTCTTTGTACCTATTTTGAAATAAAGAATATTTTGTTAGTTTTTCTAAATGGTGGCTGATTTGTGACTTCGAATATCTTGTGGAGTTTGACTTTGAATCTATGTTGGTTGAAAGAATCATCATATTGACGATCGCGCGAATAGCTTGAAGATGCTTTAGAGACGGTCCTTATCTTCCCTTGAAACACCTCTCATGAACATTTTGACCCATTTCCATTTTGTGCACGTTGTGTGGTTCATCCTTTCCAAAGCAACTTTCTTGCTTTACCGATTTTCTATACGGTATCGATTTTTGATATATATTTTCTCGATTGGTTCACAGCCCTAGTCAATGTTATGCATGCCCCCAACATTCAACTGGAAATACCGTAGTCAATTTCGCTACTTTAATTTGATTTTCTCACTTGACGCGAGTTTATGATGAATGAGACTCAAAGAATACCGAACACAAGTACAAACGACACAAACGAAAAGGTTATGAAAGAAAAGTTATGTCTTTGGAAAAAGGAAATAAGTAAATGTCTAAAAGGAATGAAAAGAATCTTATCTAAAAGTACGTGACCACTTTAATGAATCATGACATGCATTTGGACTAAACGTTTGATCCTTCTAAGTTGTCTGAATCTCATGAAACAATGTTGTACCTTTCAGTTTATAGCCTGACTTCTATCTTGATTGTGTGCTCATGCCAAGCCGGAATGTCATCATTTGATCAATGGTGCTCTTCATGGTTTTTCACCAATAAGACATTCTTATTTCTTTCTCTCAACTTACTATCGTCTTATGGTGCCCGTGAGGGTTTTCACTCATAAGACTCTCTCATTTTATTTTTTTATTTTTATTTTTTTTATTTTTTTTTTGTTATTTTTTTTTGTTGTTGTAACACACCATAGGTCACAATGTCATGTCTCAGCCCTTGGAGAATTGAAGAGCATGGTTATTGTTTTATTTAGTGATTAGACCGAACCCAAATGAAGGGCTGCCTACGTATCCTCTTAGGAATCAGGTTGAACGTAGTTCAATAAGACTTTTTTTTTCTTCTTTTCTCTTTTTATTTTTTTTTCTTTTTTTTCTATTTTTTAAGCACCAGACAAGTGGTGTTTGAAATAAAGGAGGATACATTTTTATCCTCTTATCTTGAGAATGTCAATCACGAGAGTGTCATAACAAAGAGTGTTAAACGTAGTATCTTTTGATCGAATTTGCGTTAACAATTGTGTCGATCGCCTTTCCTTCCATATCTGCCAATTGTAAAGCTCCTTTTGATAGCACTTGTTTAATAACATAAGGGCCTTGCCAATTTGGGGCAAACTTTCCTTTGGCCTCGTCTTGATAGGGAAGGATGCGTTTCACAACAAGTTGATCGACTTCAAAATTTCTTGGGTGTACCTTCTTGTTATAAGCTCGAGACATCCTTTGCTGATATAATTGACCAAAGCAAATTGATGTCAATCGTTTTTCGTCTATCAGTGCTAATTGTTCTAACCTTGATTTAACCCATTCTGTGTCCTCAATTTCTGCTTCGACAATGATTCGAAGAGAAGGGATTTCAACTTCTGCAGGTATGACAGCCTCAGTTCCGTAAACCAATAAGTAAGGAGTTGCACCGATTGACGTACGAATAGTCGTGCGATATCCCAAGAGAGCAAATGGTAGTTTTTCATGCCACTGTCTAGATCCTTGCACCATTCTCCTAAGAATCTTCTTGATATTTATATTTGCTGCTTCAACAGCCCCATTTTCTTTGGGTCGATAAGGGGTTGAATGACGATGAACAATTTTAAATTGCTCACAAACTTCCTTCATCAGGTGGCTATTGAGATTCGCTGCATTGTCTGTAATAATGAATTTTGGTATGCCGAAATGACATATGATGTTTGAATGAACAAAGTCCACCACTGCTTTCTTGGTGACTGATTTGAATGTGACAGCTTCCACCCATTTGGTAAAGTAATCGATCGCAACTAAAATAAACCGATGCCCATTAGATGCTTTTGGCTCAATCGGCCTAATCACATCCATTCCCCAAGCCACAAAAGGCCACGGAGCAGACATAGGGTGCAACTCTGAAGGGGGTGAGTGAATCAAATCGCTATGAACCTGACACTGATGGCACCTGTGAACAAATCGGAAGCAATCTCGCTCCATGGTCAACCAATAGTACCTTGCCCGGATAATCTTTTTTGCTAGAACATAACCATTCATGTGAGGGCCACAAACCCCTGAATGCACCTCATTCATAATTGTTTCTTCTTCATGAATATTCACACATCGCAATAGATTCAAATCTGGAGTCCTTTTATATAAGATATCACCACTCAGAAGAACCCATTGGAAGTCGCCTAATAGTTCTTTTTTATCTCTATCACATGTATTGGATATTCTTTAGCTTTAAGAAATCGTTTAATGTCGTGATACCAGGGCTCACCATCTGACTCTACTTTAATTATATTGCAATAACCATGTTGATCCCTAACTTGGATCTCCAATGGGTCAATATAGGTATTACTCGGGTATGGAAGCATCGAGGCTAGGGTGGCCAAAGCATCAGCTAACTCATTGTGAAACCTGGGAATGTATCTGAATTCAATGGACTTGAACCTTTTGATGAGGTTTTCTAAACATTGTTTGTACGGCATGAGTTTAATGTCTCGAGTCTCCCATTCGCCTCAAGCTTGTTGAATGAGCAAATCGGAATCCCCCAAAACCACCAACTCATGCACATCCAGATTTATTGTCATATTCAAACCCATGATGCAAGCTTCGTGATACTGTTGTGTTGTTGGTTGAAAAGAATCGAAGTCGTCTTTGTGGCAGGATAATGACATTTGTTTGGTGAGATAAGAAGCTGCCCCAATTCCCACTCCATTTTTGTTGTGCCCCATCAAAATATAATTTCCACACGTGACCATCATCAGGAGCTTCTTCCTCAATAGAGTTGATTTCTTCATCGGGGAAGTATGTTCTTAAGGGCTCGTATTCGTCATCGACCGATTTTTACGCAAATGATCGGCCAACGCTTGTGCTTTCATGGCGGTGCGAGTGATATAAATAATATCAAATTACGTAAGCAAAATCGCCACTTTGCCAACCTACCTGTTGGCATGGCTTTTTGAAAAATATATTTCAAAGGATCCATTCGAGATATAAGATAGGTCGTGTAGGACAAAAGATAGTGTTTCAATTTTTGGGCAACCCAAGTCAAAGCGCAACATGTCTTTTCTAACGGAGTGTACTTTGCTTCATAGCTTGTGAACTTTTTGCTCAAATAATAAATGGCTTGTTCGTTTTTTCCCGTAATGTCATGTTGTCCTAAAACGCAACCAAATGAATTATCCATCACTGAAAGATATAAGAATAACGGCCTACCAGGTTCTGGTGGGACCAGTATCAGAGGGTTTGCTAAATATTCCTTAATTTTGTCAAAAGCGTCCAGACACTCACTTGTCCATTTGATAGCAGCGTCCTTTTTCAACAACTTGAATATCGGCTCACATGTGGCGGTAAGTTGAGCAATGAACCTGCTGATATAGTTTAACCTTCCCATAAAACTCATGACTTCAGTTTTGGTTTTTGGAGGTGGCAATTCTCGAATGGACTTTATCTTAGAGGGGTCTAATTCAATGCCTCTTCGACTAACTATAAAACCCAAAAGTTTGCCAGATGGAACTCCAAATGCACATTTAGCTGGATTAAGCTTGAGGTTGTACTTTCTCAGTCTTTCGAAGAATTTTCTTAGATCACGCACATGGTCGGCTTGTGTCCTAGATTTAATGATGACATCATCGACATATACCTCAATTTCTTTATGCATCATGTCATGGAATATGGTAGTCATAGCTCTCATGTAGGTTGCTCCCGCATTCTTCAGACCGAATGGCATGACTCTATAACAATATGTACCCCATGGGGTGGTAAAAGCAGTTTTTTCTGCATCTTTTTCATCCATGAGAATTTGGTGATACCCGGCGTAACAGTCCACAAAAGATTAAATCTCGTGCTTGGCACAATTATCAACCAGGATGTGAATGTTGGGTAACGGAAAATTGTCCTTTGGACTTGCTTTGTTTAGATCTCTATAATCAACGCAAACTCTAATCTTTCCATCTTTCTTTGGCACTGGCACAACATTAGCCAACTAGGTAGTGTATTGGGCAACTCTGATCACATTTGCACTCAGTTGCTTCATGATTTCCTCTTTAATTTTATCGCTCATGTCTGTCTTAAACTTTCTCTGCTTTTGCTGGACAGGTGGAAAACTAAGATGTATTGGAAGTTTGTGAACCACTAAATCAGCACTTAAACCAGGCATGTCGTCGTAGGACCAAGCGAAGACATCTTTGTATTCAAATAGAACTTGAATTATGTGGTCTCGAATATTCTGATCAACATGAATACTTATCTTTACTTCTCTCACTTCTTCAGGAGTTCCTAAATTAACCGCCTCAGTTGCACTTAAATTAGGTTTAGGCTTATTTTCAAATTGATCCAATCCCTTTTTTATTTCTTCGTAAGCTTCATCTTCATCATATTCGTCAGACGTAGGATTCATTGTTTCGAGATCAGACAACTTTTTAGGATCTAACTGTAAACTCCGCATGCATGTCACATTATTAAAGTCGACATTAACGTAACTGAAATGAAACATAAAAGGACAAAAATTAGAAAGAGTAAGAATAGAGAAGATGATAGAATATGACTGTGAAACTAGAACTTCATTGCATTAAAATGGGAAATGATAGAAGGGTTAACACCACAGTGAGACAACTAGAATGTTTGAATTACAACCTTGAGAATAATCCAAATAAATAAATTAAAAGCAACAAAATAAACTACCAAGACTCCCTCCTTGTAGGGAGAGAGTGGCTTCCGAGTTGTTGAGCTGGACATTCGGGCCGATGAATTGCACATCCATATGACTAGTGCCTTCACCCATCTGAGTCATGTTCACGTCATAAAACATTTCCTTGATACCTTGACATATTTCATCCACATTATTCGGGATAGGGAAGTCTGGACTAGATTCACCTCGAGATTTAACGAAAAATTGAGCAATATGAGGGATTGGCTTCAACAAATTCCAAACATTTCTTTTCTGATCTTTTGCCACTTTCTATCAAATCTAGTTGGGTTGAAACCCAAACCGAATGTCTCTTTATTACCCATCGGATTGATGGAATCTACAATTCCTTGCAAAGACAACCCTAGTCTCTTTCCAGGTTCATAGCCGTTCTGTACCATTTGGGACACCACCATGATTGAAGCAGATGATAGATGAGGTTGTGGTATGGGGTTCCCTTTCGAAAACTGATTGACTATTATAATTTCAAAAGCCTGATAGTTGAGGGATTCACAACCTTTTTTGGCCTCAATGCATGGTATTAAAGGATCTCGGGTGATTGGGAGATCATCTTCACCATGGACAATGATTTCCAATTTATCATGCTCAAATTTGACCATTTGGTGCAAAGTAGATGGCACAGCTCTAGCTTGGTGGATCCATGGCCTACCTAAAAGTAGATTGTAAGAAGTGTCCATGTCTATTACTTGGAAAGTGATTCCGAACTCCACTGGTCCAATTGTAACAATTAGGTATATTTCACCAAGAGTGTCCCGTTTTGCGCCATCAAATGCACGCACACAGACATTGTTAGTACGAATTCTATCCGTGTTAATTTTCAACTTTTGTAGAGTAGAAAGAGGGCATATGTCTACACCCGATCCTCCATCGACCATGACCTTCTTGACATAATTCTCTTCACATTTCACGGTTAAATGTAACGCCTTATTATGCCCAGATCCTTCCAAAGGCAATTCATCATCAGTGCAAGTGATTCTATTTACCTCAAATATTCGGTTGGCCATCTTTTCCCAGTGATCCACCATGATACTTTTTGAGATATGTGCCTCATTCAAGATTCTGGTCAAGACTTAACGATGCTCTTTAGAATGTATGAGTAATGACAACAAAGATATCTGAGTGGGTGTTTTCCTTAACTGATCAATAACAGAATAATCTTAAGCTTTCATTTTTTTCAGAAACTCTTCAGCCTCCTCCTCAGTGACAGGTTTTAAGCGGCAACCGATTTTCTTTGGCTTGTTTGTCTCTTCTTAATTCTTCTCCGGAGCGTAACACCTCCCAGAACGAGTTAAACCTCTTGTTTCATTTGTTTCTTCAATAATCTCCTTTCCCTTGTGGGTAACAACGACTTTGTTGTAGTTCCATGGAACGGTCTTGGTGTTTGTCATCGAAAGTTGTGTTGCAATTTGTATCACAATTAGCTCTTTCACACTTTCTTGATTTTGACCAAATGTTCGAAGCTTACCAGGAATGTATAATTTTGGTCCATTCAACGGTACTTCTCTTCTTCTTACAGCTCAGGGGACATACAACACTAGTTTTCTCGAGTCTCAAAATTTGAACTTGCACCATTCACAACTATCGGTGCCTTCTGTATGGGTTCTAAAACCATACTCGACTCTTCTTTTGAATCCCCGCTTTCCATTGTTGTTTTACATGTTTGCTCACATTCTTCATAAATGTCTACCATCCCCACAACATGCTCTTTATTGTGAGCAGGGAGTGGGTTATTGGTGATATTTGGCGCCTCCTCATTGTGTATCTCAATTACCTTATCCTCAATTAGCTTCTCAATGACTCTTTTTAGAGTCCAACAATTCTCTGTGCTATGACCTAGAGTATTAGCGTGATACTCACATATAACAGTTGGATCAAAGCCTCTTGCATTCGGATTGACAAAATAGGGATTGACAGGTTCAACCAATCTCAATTATACTAATTTTTGCAACAAATTCGTATATGACTCTCCAATTGGGGTAAAGTTTTCTTTTCGACCTTGTTCTCTTGTATAATCCATTCGGGGACGTGGATTATGGGGTGCTTGAAAATTTTGCTGTTGGGGGCGAGAACCTTGTAGGGCAGGTGCCCGCCATTGTTGGCGCTGAGGAGGTCGGACATATGCTTGAGTGTTGAGAACTGCATATTGGGATGGGTAATAATGTTGCGGAGAATTAGATTGTTCTTGTTGGACTTGAACATAAGGGTGGTTCATGCCCGTTTGAACACCTCTCGATCCAGACGTCATCATGGACCCTTCCTCCTTCTTTTTTGATTTGAGAAGTACGACCCGCTTTGTATTGCTTGCGTGGTAGCTCTAATGGCTGTCTGGCTCACAATTTTACCCGATTTTATGCCGTTCTCTACCATTTCTCCGATCTTAATTGCTTCGGCGAAAGGCTTTCCCATTGCAGCGAGAAGGTAATGGAAGTAGTCGGGTTCTTGTGCCTAGAGAAAAACATCAATCAATTCATAGTCTTTCATCGGCGGTTTGACTCTAGCCGCCTGCTCCCTCCATCTTATGGCATATTCCCTAAAGCTTTCAGATGATTTTTTCTTCATATTAGCTAGGGAATTGTGATCCGAAATGATATCGATATTGTATTGGAATTGTTGGAAAAAATCTTGAGCCATGTCATCCCAGACATGCCATCGAGAAATATCTTGATCGATGAACCATTCTGAGGCTACACCCGTTAGACTTTCTCTAAAGTAAGCCATAAGAAGTTCTTCTTTTCCATCGGCTCCCCTTAGCTGATTACAAAATCTTTTCAAATGAGCCACTGGGTCGCCATAACCATTATACTTATCAAACTTTGGAGTTTTGAACCCTATCGGCAAGTGAGCATCTGGAAACATGCATAAGTCCTTGAACGAGACACTTTTGTGTCCTCTCAGCCCTTGCATATTCCTTATGTTTTGCTCCAAACTCCTCATTTTTCTTGCAATTTCTTCATGTTCCTCATCCTTAATGGTTTTTTCAACCTTGACGGGGGAACCGTATTGATGAGTGTGGTGGTAAGAATCAGGAATTTTGAAAGTCAATTTAGGGGTCTGACCTTGGCCGTATTGATCGTTGGGTATAGGATCATCATTGGATTTTTGTACTAGCGTTGGTTGAGGAATTGCATTAGTTTGCACAGTTGGCATGAAGAGTGGATTGTTCATCATGGGTGGATTCAACGGGTGTACCGAGGAAGTTCTAGCAGTATTAGATGTGTTAACATAGGGTCCAAATCCAGGTGGATAAACCGAGTCACTTGTTGAGACTTGAATGGGGAATGGCATATTCACATTCAGGTATTCCCGAATTGAAGATGGGGGAGCCTGCCCATTCATCCAAGCTTCATACATTTCGGCCATCTGTTGTCTCAACATTTTGACCTCTTCTACAGATACTGACTCTTGTGCAACCATTTGATTTTGGACTTCGTCATTTCCCGACTCTGTTCCGTCTTTGCGTGTCATTTTTGCTTTCCCTTTTGATCTTGTGTTATATTGATGAGATGCCAGCTCTTTTCACAAACCAACCGCCTTTAATCTCTTTTTCTCTTATATATAAAAACAAATGTGTTAGGATTCAACAATTTGCAATATTAATCACACGTTGTATGTTATGCACCTAAATTATTCCTATTTCTACAATGAGTTTTGGAAGACTTTCATGTTTCATTCCGGCTTTGGACGACTTGTTTATGTCTTTTAGTCCTATATTTTACCTATCTGAATATTTTGAATGCATTTTGATCGAACCTGTTGAAGGTTGCCTACGTATCATGTTGAACATGAATCAGATCATTACGTAGTTCGTGAAGAAGAATTAAAAAAAAAAAAAAGACAACATTTATTTATCTTCACATGAAGACATCATTCAAATCAAAATGTTCTTAAAATAAATGACCAAAACATCAAAGTACTTAAAAATTGAAACAAACTTCGACAAAAAATGAAAATGAAAGAAATAATAATGATTAAAAAACAAAAAAAAATCCTTCTCCAATATTTCTCAATCATCAATTTCCCCCTAGGCTAGAGTAAACCTTGAACAAAGCTTTTGGCAGATATGGGGCCAGTACACGTGCATGTCGACCTAGACTCTCATCACTCCGATGTAGATAACCACCATAAACATCAATCAAGCTCTCTGTCAGTTTAAGCACTTATCCTTTGGCCTCCTCCATATTCTCGTGACAATTCTGCAACTATTCTTGAGTAGTACCAACCGTGTGGGTCAAATCCTCTTCATAAGCCTGAAGCTCTTTGATTTGATTATGAAGTTCTTCACGCTCCCCCATCCATTGGTTTCTCTCGATCGCGACTTCTGCTTGATACGATGTGAAACGCTTTGCTATGTTTGTTTCTCGTCCCATCGAAGCTTTTAGCTGATTTTGTAGTCTAGCCTGTGTGTGCATTAAGAGGGTCTTTTCTTTTTTATACTTCTCCTCTTGTTTCTCCATAGCGCCCGTGACAATGCCCAAATCCTCATGTAAAGTTCGAATGGTAGATTGATGCTCCTTTTCAGCCCTTTTCTGAATCAACCTAACTCTCTCTTCGAATATTGTATCACGTTGAGCCAACTCTTCTCTAGCATTCTTTAGATCATTACTGAGGATATCCAGAGTAGACCTATAATTTCTTTCCACCTCGAGTCGAGCTTGCTTGATTCTGACTTCAATTTCCTCTTCTCGATCCCTGAGTTCTCGCGCTGATCCTTCGGGCATTACTTTGAGGGGGGCTTGATCAAAGAACCAATGGAGGTATGAGTGGTCTACTTCTCCTTCAACACGATCATCTACCATAGCTTTCGACCTCAAAGTTCGACTACCACCCCAAATCTTTTGAGCTTCTGATTCTCGATCTCGATCTTCAGACGACACCTCCCATACGAAACTCTGTGTATCCTCGGTCCTAGGTAAGATTTGTCTTTGTCCTAGTTGGCGTAGCACCCGAAGGGGTATGTATGGTTGGAATCCCCGAAGGCCTGTCAGAACAAAGAATGGATGATATGAAGACATAACAATTACCTCACTCGCAGGGAACCAATGATAGTTCCATGTAATATCAGATGCAGTTAATTTATGAAGGTAATGTCTCCACGCTTTGGCACCTTTTGGCAATTTGTCTACTAATTCCTTCATCCTGTCTGGGTGGCTCAAAATATAATTCGTCCATTCAGATTTGAAATTTGTTGCAAAACGATGGCGATACAAGTGCTCCAAAAACCATATTTGCAATAGAATGCTACAACCTTCAAAAAAAGTCTTCCCCTTCCCTACATTTAGTCAAAGCACGATAACTGTCAGCCAACATCATTGGCAAGATAGTGGATTTCTTTTTCTTCATCATAACAGTGACTATTCCCGACAAACGAATACTGATTTTTTTATCTCTCCTTGGAAAAACCATGGTTCCCAAAAAGGCCACCATGAATGCTTCTTGTCTATGCTTTTCCCAAGTAGGGAGGTGTTGCCCATTTTTAAGTTGCTTCCCGTAGTCTGAAAATCCTTTTTTCTTTCCATATCTTGAGTACAGAAATTCCAAGGAAACCAATCCATTATCGAAACACTCCTTATGAGGATGGATGATGTGCATTTGTTCTAAAAATTTGTTCCCGCTGACGCTTCTTGGGGCTATGAGTGTTTTGCTTCGGAGATCCTTGCCTAACCCTGTGAAACCACCCAACTCCTCCAATGTAGGCGTCAACTCAAAATCGCTAAAGCGAAACACATTGCTTGTAGAATCCTAAAACAGGATCAAAGCCTCGATCAAATCTCTGTCAGGACTAAATCTCATGATATCTGTGAGGAAGCCAAGATGTTTGAATATCTCAGTTTGCCTAAACTCATGCATATCGTTCCACCAAGCCATGAGCAGTGGTGGGGTTTTATCTGTGATCATGAACTTTGGGGGATCGTTGACCATTTCGACTACTTCATCCCTTGGTTTTTTATCACATCTCATAGATCTTATGATTACCTGGTTAGGAAAAGATAACTCGCGATTTAAAATCAAATTTAACTTATGAAATTTTGATCATTCGAAATCATTTGTCGGAGTAGTTAAAAAAATAAAATAATATGAAAATGACTCAGAACGCCTAAAGTGGTTATTCTTTTGAAAACGACCTTGTTGACCTTTCTTAGGGGAAGCCTAGGTTGTTTTCGGAGAGAATGACCGGACAAAGAGATAATTTTGACAAGTGAATCATGAAGTAGAGAAAGAAAAAGAAATAAAAGAAGGTGAACATGCACTATTTGAAACAAATTTGACGACATACATATATAAAATATATATATATATATATATATATATATTTATTTTTTTTAATATGTACATACACTATTTGAAACAATTTTGAAGACATACATATAAAAATATATATATATTTTTTATGTGTACATGCACTATTATTTTATTTTATTTTATAAAAACTTGATGTTTTGATAAAAGTAAAAATACAATTGAGGGTTTTATATATATATATATATATATATATATATATATATATATATATATATATATTATTTTCAATTTGTTTATTATTTGCTAAAAATGGGTAAAAAATAGACATTTCTTATTTTAGTTAATTGTCTAAAGCCGGTCAACATTTGTTATAGTCTTCCACATGATGCAACAAGTAGCATAAAAATGTACAGATGGTCTCAAGAAAGGGTACCTGTCCTAGACGGACCCGGCCCCCGTGCTGAGTCTGGCTAAGTTAAATGCATATGATGCAGATAAAGCGGAACCTAGTAAAGATATCATGTCTGAAGGTTTTAGTTCTGCTAAGGTTGAACTTGTGGGGAAAGGTATCTAGACTGGCTATAAAACGAGCGGACAACTCGAGTCAGGGAGTAGCAACATACCGGTAGCAGCGCTTTCCGGCTTAGTGCATGGGTGCTCCCTATTCTAAACATGTGTGACTAAAACTCCTTCACCATGGACCGAAGATCCACTGGCTATCTTGACAGAAGTGGGGTGCGCAGTCGCAATTCCCATAATTGTATTATAGAAGACTCAGAGGGGTGCGCGAGAGAAGACAGTTATAATGCAATTCAAATAATATTAAAATAGTAAAAAAAAATAAACAATTAGCACATTCAGCCAACAAATACAATATCCAAAACATAAATGAAAAAAAAAATAAAAAAAAATAAAGTCATACACAAGTCAATAGTAACAAGCTCGAATTCTGGTTAGTTCCCCAGCAGAGTCGCTATCTGTCACACCCCCTATTTTTCTCTCAAGATTTTAATGTAGTATGTTTTGAAAGAAAAAGAGTTTCTCCAATTAAAGTGACATTTTGACAAGGGATTATTTTATTATTCAGAGTCGCCACTTGAAATTGAGTTTTGGTGTTCCAAGTCACCTTATTATTTAATCCCCTAATCAAAAGGAATTTTAACTCTTTATTTTTATTGGCCTGCGAACCAGAAAAATCGGGAATGATAATCATTTGACCGAGGGGAAGGTGTTAGGCACCCCTCGAGTCCCGTGGTTCTAACACGGTCGCTTTATTGACTATATAATTGACTTAAATTAATTTTTGGATATTATATTATTAGCTTAATAATAAAAATGTTATTTACCTTCATTCGCTGATTTATTTTAAACCTATTTAAACTGTCTTATTTATTTTTTAATCTATTTAAAATTGTCTTAATTTTTCGGTGTGTGTCCAATAATTTGACACTTGAAACACTAGTATTTTTCTTTTCTTTTTTTTTTTTTTTTTTTTTTTTTTTTGCGTGTATTTGTATTTTATTTTTTAATATTATTATGTGTAGACTATGTAAAGGTATCTAATAGTAAGGAATTAGAATTTATGTAGGAAAGAGAACTTTAGAGTTTGAGTAATTTTAAGATTGTATTTTTTCAAAGTTAGATTTTAAAATAGGAGATAAAATTTTATGAAATTTTTTATTAGTTTTAGCAAGCAATTCTAAAGAGATTAGGACTAATTTTTAGGAAAATTTTCCTTTCATTTTTTTAATTTTTTTTTTTTTTTTACTCTTTACTTTTCTGTTTTGGTTTATTAATTTTATATTTTTACTTTTTCACTATGTTTCTCTCTTCGTATTTTATTTTATTTTTTATATTTTTTTTTAAGGTTTTGTTCTGTTTCTTTCTACTTTTCTTCTTTATTTTTTTTTAATCCTTTATTTTATTTTATTTTCATTCTGTTTGTCTTTTTTTTTTTGTTATGTTTTTGTTTTCTCTCTTTTTATTTCTTTTTTTTTCACGTTATTGCTCTTCTTCTTTTTTTTACGTTTTTCTGTTTCCTTTTCTTTATTTTATTTTTTTATTATTATACTTTTTCACTTTTTTTTTTACATTATGTTCCTTTATTTATTTATTTTTGTTCTTCTTACTTTTTTGGTTAAATTTTTTTTTTTTACGCCTTATTTTCTCTTCTTTTTTTTTTCATTTTTTATTATTATTCTTTTCTATTCATGTTTATATATATATAGATATATATATATATTATTTTTTTTATGCTTTCTCGCCTTCTTTTTTTTTTATTTAGTTTTCCTAATTATTCATTATTTTAGTTTTTATCATAAGTCTCTAAATAATATTCATATATCCTCTTAATTATAATTTGAATTAAAGCGATATCATCTTAACGTTTGTTCTAAAGGCAAACTATTTTTATCAAAATAACATATTAAAAAAAAACTAAAAAAAAATTCCACATAGATTTTCTAAATCAGCGATCAATTAAACTTGGTTTATATCCTAATCTAACAAGCCTACAAATAATTTCAACAAAAATTTTCTTAAGTGAAAACTAAGCTCCAAGAAAACACTAACTATTCAAAAATTAAATATCACGAAACCAATTTCAATATTAATTGCATCTAAAGAGCATAAGACAATAATAGAAAAAAAAATGTACGGTACATCATTTATTTTTTATTTATTTTTATATTATTTTTTAGCAAGAAAACATATTCGGTTTAGTTTTCCTAAGCATTCATAAATTCTCAAAAAATAATCACAACATGCATCACAGATTGATATAACATAATAATAACATGCGATTCAAAGAACTTCATATTATTGGAATCGATTTTTTCCATACAAGTATTCTATTTAAATAATGCGAGAATTTAGAGTTACCTCGCTGCGAAAATTGATACCACAAAAACAAATTGCTACTATCCTTTTTTTTTTTTCTTTTCTACTGAGCGTGTTTTATAATATTTTAGGTGTGAGTCTGGTGCTAACTTAAAGGAACGTGAAAGAGTGGGGAGTTTAGTTTAAAAATTAGTTGAGAGTTTTAGGGTTGAGATAAGAGAATAAAATAAAAAAATAGCAATTTAATATTAACAAACAATTAATAAAAAATAATAAGAATAGAAAAGAACGAAGAGAAAAGAAAGAAGAAAAGAAAAAAAATAATAAAAAAATAATTAAAAAAATGAGAAAAGAACGTGCAAGACAAAAAAAATAAACTTAATGGGAGGAGGGTTTTTAGGAAAAATAGTTATGGAAGTTTGAAGGTAATTAGGATAAAGGGTAGTAATTTGAAGTTTTTAGGACTCTTCTTTTTTATTTGGCCAAAGTCATCAGCGGCCCCTCAAAGTTGTCCTCATTATTCATTTAGACACCTCAACTACACCTAGTACCTATTGAACACTTAAATCTTAACAAATTTATACCTATTTAACACAAAATAACAATCAATAAAAAGACAAACATGCGTGCATCTCAAACACACAAACATACTAAATAGACCAATGAAATAATGACACGTGTCGATTGGATTAACTTATTTTTAAAATTTTATTTAAATAATTCAAAAGGAATTTTAAAAAGAAAAACCAAAAATTATTTTTGAATTAACCCATCTCCACCCCCACCCCACCCCACCATTCTTCTTCATCTTCTCCATCCCAACTAAATTCCCTTTGCCTTTGCATCGTATACCACCGCCTCCCTTTCTTCTTCATCGAATCTTATTCCTTTCACCGACATCGATAATACACCATTGATGTCCATTTAAGCTACCCCTCATTCACCTTTCATTTTAATAGCATTACATCTTTCATTCATTGTCTTCATTTTCTTTTAACTACTAATCATTTATCACAATTATACGAAAACTTTTGTCAAAAAAAATCAATTACTTCACTGAAAAATTATTTTCATCGAAAATAATGGACCTTCGCCGAAAATATTTGACGAAAAAAAATCAATTACTTCACTGAAAAATTATTTTCATCGAAAATAATGGACCTTCACCGAAAATATTTGAGACTTTAACTAAATCTATTTAAAAAAAAAGAAGGAAAAAGCTGAAGAAGAAGAAGAAGAGGAGGAGGAGGAGGAGCAGAAGAAGAATTGGAGAATGGCAGAAAGCTTCCTTCATTTTCTTTTTTAAATTAATTACTATTATTATTTATTTGTTTAGGTGTATAGGTTGGAAAGAAAAGAAAAAAAAATATTTTTAATTGATTTACGCGCTTTAGGAGAGTGATGTACACGTTTTTTGCCATGTCAGCGTTTTGTGTCTAATTGACATCACTTTTGAGTAGATAAAGTGTTCAATAGGTACAAACCTTAGTTGAGGTGTTCAAGTGAATTATGCGGACAACTTTAGGTGGCCGTGGATGACTTTGGCCTTTTTATTTTATATTTATTTTATTTTTATCTACTTTTTCATAATATATACGATTATTATTATTATTATTATTATTATTTTTTAGACTAGTTAAAAGTTGAAAGATTAAAACAAATACATTAAATTCACAAGCTTTCTTTATTCAACTTTAATCATAAAGTGAGCTTATAATTTGTTGTAATTTTCAGATTTATTTTTTTCATTTATTTTAAATATAACCCTACTAAAATAATAATATTTAAGTATTAAAATTGGTGTAAATTCTTTATGTTTTGGACAAAAATTAGGTGTTCACACCGATGACCTGAGTAGTGATCTTCATTGAATGATATGTTCATGAAATTCTAATGAGGTAAATTTGAGTTGCATAAGTAATGTGTGAACTCTTAGCATCTCATTGTGACTGGCTGATTGTTAAAATGAATGTTGTGTTGATCGTTGCACGTGAGTTGAAGTTGTAGAATCTTTATTGATGATTGTGTTGAATGCCATGTGTGATGAGAATTTATTGAAATATGTGCTTGGTAATACCTAGAACTTGCCCCGTTAGTCCAATCGACAAATATAGGTGAATGATAGAGATGATCTTAGGCAAAATTTTTGGAGAGTGAACCAAATTGCTAGTATACCTCTTTGGACCAACTTGTGAAGGTTTGAACCTAGCTTGGCACCATTTGAGCCTAACTTTTTCTTTGAATGAAAAATGAGCACATTTGACCTCTTTTTCCCATCACCTAAAATGTTCATGAATCATTGGTCTGTTTGAATAGATAACTTTGGCCAAAAGCTTAAGTTGGGGGTGTGGTGAAAAAAGAGGAGAGTCAAGAAGTTTGTAAAAATTTGCCCTTGGTGGATTGTATTGAAAAAAGATGAAAACCCTTCATATATAAAAAAAGAAGAAGAAGAGAGAAGATAAGATAAAGATTGAAAAAGAAAATGAATGTTGCAGTAAAGTTTGTGCAATAGATAAAAGAAATGGGATATCTAATGAATCAAGCTTAAAAAGAACATAGGGTTGAATTGTGAAAATCAAAATGAGTGAAAGAAAATGAGAAAAAGTGAAAATACAGACCATGCTTCATGAAGGTAGAAGTCACTAAGACAAAATGATCATACCTTTACCCTCAACCCCATTACAAGCTTTGAAAGACCTTTGTGATCGTGATTGAGCTTAATGTCATGTTGATTGGAAAATACGGGCAAGCCTATGGATAGAATCATGTATGTGTTTATCTTTGAGAGTGTGAGAGTTACTTTTGATTCCTTAATTCTGAAATTTTGATGAGCTTTGTGTGAGCATGGAATCATTTTTGATGTGAGGGCATTCAAATACTTTTGTTGAGCTTGAATTTGCATTTGAAGCAAACATTATGAGCTTGAGTTCTATTTGATGATGGCTAGTCACAGTTTGAAACTTGTAGTGCACAATTGAACATTGTATAGGTAGATTGCACTTCATGTGCATTCATGTTGAATCTTGAGTAGCACTATTTATAGACATCTCTGTTGAGCTGATTGATTTTCTATTTTACTTCAGGACAAGCAAAAGTTTAAGTTGAGGGTGCTGATGAGTCGGGGATTTCGATTGCGACTGCCTACACTTAGAATCGGATGAACTGTAGTTGAGAGTTATCATTATCCGGTAAGAAAAAGTAAATTGATCCTAGTTAAACTATGAAAATGCATACGTGTATGAAGAATGAAACAGTGGGAAACATACTTGAAGTTAAAGAGGGGGAACGAAAATTTGTGGGCTCATCTACATTCGGTAATTGGCATGAGTTAGGATTCTCTGGTGCCATATATTAATTTTTATAAAACATCTAAAATGTATATATGTTTTGAGCATTATTTCTAAACATTTACATGATGTAATCCTATCCTATTCATGACATGTAGTTTGTGGAATCTTCCTAGCAATTGATGAAATAAATAAATAAATAAATTTCATGATTTTTATTATTAATTTGACTTGAAGTTGCTTTAATTATCGATTCATACTTCAAGCATAGTCTTCAAAAAATAAAATATATTGACAAGACTCGAAGTAGGGTGCATTTGTAACCATTTAATAATTATTAAATATAAATTTATAAAAATGATTTGAATCATATTCAATTCAATATATATTAGTCCAAATAACTATTATGCATTAATATAAGTGAGTTAATTATTTAATTCCAATAAATATGGATTTAATTAAAGTTTAAATTAATTATTTGGGCTACAATAGATGAGCCCAGTTTGCTAAGTCCAATGTAATCTCATCTTAGAGGCCCATTTTTGTGCCACGTGGAAAATGACGTGGCATGCCATATCAAACAAAGAAGCCAATAGGATCATGTCATGTATCAAAATGACAAGCCTTCTCCATAAAGCCCATATACCATGTCACTTAAATCTACTTGGTTGAAAGGAAACATGTTTCAATCACAACTCCTCTATTCTAAACTATAAATAAGGGTCCTCATAATTCAGAAAAGGGATCGAAAATTTTAAACAAGAAACTAGAGAAAGCCTGTGACACAAACACCATAAATTTCTCTATAAGCTAGAAGTTTAAGAATTCAATTATTCAAGTTCAAGAACGATCAAGATCAAGACTATAGGATTCAAGAACAAGCTCGAAACCCTTGAATTCAAGTAAAAGTCAAGATCAAGATAACTTTCAAGTTCAAGTTCATCGAAGATTCAAGAACAAATTTTAAAGCCCTTGACTCCAAGATCAAGTTCAAGACAAATTCAAGATCAAACTCAAGAGACCTTGAATCTATATTTGAATAGGTGAATTCAGAGGAATCATAGAGATTGCAACACTTGCACTTTGAAATAATAAATACGATTGTTGTGATACTTTTCTGTTCTTGATTATTGTTTTTTGGACATGAATTTTGTTATCTACACTCATGATTTCATAAAGTTGCAAATTTATTAGGTTAAAGATTTGTTCCGGTGATATGCATGCAAAACTAACGATAAATAGTTCAACTGAAGTCTTTCGACCATATTAGATGAATGCCATCCTTTTGGCCTAATAGCGTTGGTGTATTAACCTTCATTAACTGTTTCAAATTGATTGTCATTGTTTAAATCATTAGATAAGGATTAGTAACCTCAAATCTCCTTTGTTAATCTCTTTTCCTAAACTTTACCTATTTTGCTAGCAAGTTAAGATTTATGACCAGTTCTAACATTTGCAACTTTTACAAAGAAATCAAAGCTAAGAGATTAACAAAATGTGCAACTTCATCATTTAAGAATCACTAACTTGTGTTATTCTACGTTCGTTAATCCATCATGATTCCCAGAACCCTAGTTATGGGGTTCAACTACTCATGCTTAGAGTATTTAGATCAATAGATTTTGAAGAATTCACAATAAACTATGAGTATAAGAAACAAACTTGTATCAAACATCAAGTAACTACAAAACAATAGAAATAATTTTGACGGTCCATCGAATGTGGTGAGTCAACCAAGTATTGTACCTTAGGTTTGGACTTCGCAATATTTCATGAATCATTTTATAGTCTGTTCACTAGTTTGATGGTTTGTTGACTGGATCATGGTTTTTAGTGCCACTTTGCAACTAACATTGACAGAATAAAGGACATTGTGTGGACCGATTCTACGGCTCATCCATTGACCTGTAATCTTGAGGTCTCCTTTGTAATGCCCCAAACTAGCAGATACACAGCTGTCACTTGATATCTTATTCAATTGAGTTAGGTACTGAAGCATAACTAAAAGGAGATAATGAGGTCCGACAAGAACAAACAATATAACGACTGAAGTACTATGTCTTGACCGACAACGTTACAACCACAATAAGAATAACATAATAAAAGGGCCTACAAGGCTAACTCAAAAGATACAATTAGTAACAAAGCCAACATGGTGGATGTGTATGTATGTATGTGTATATATATATATATATACACTAGTTATATACACACACACACACATATACACTAGTTATCAAACATGTGCGTTGCATGTGTATTCTAGGCTAAGTAAAAATTTATTTGAAATAATAAAAATATTCTTAGAATAAATGTGTGATAATTTATATGGTTTTGAAAGGGAAATATTCTCTTTTGTCTGTTTAAACTTTTGTGTTCCTTGAACTTTAAATTTAACAAAATAATTAGTTAAATTGTTTATGAATAATATCAAATGTAGCATGACAAGCTATTAAGATAAACATGTTTCATGTATCTTCACCAAAAAAATAATAAAACAAAACTATCATTTCCTTGTAGTTTTTCCCTCCACTCAACATGTCAAAAGAAAAACTCTTTCAACTGCTTTATTCTTAAACAACTAATTTAACAATGACAATTTTTTGGTTCCTAGCTACTTCTTTTTGTGGGATTTTCCATTCAATCATCACTTTGTCTGGCAACTTAAGCTAGTGGTTTATTCAATGATCTGTAAAATTTTATCTTTTATGAATTTGTATTGTGTTACTTTTGTGTTTTTGGTTGTGAAAACTTTAGAAGCATTCTTGATGGAATCATCGTTGTGGAAGAGACAACAAAGAGAGAATAAATTTCGCCGCAACTTGATAAGGTAATTGTACCTATTATTATATTTTTTTGGGAGTTGACATGTTGTTGTATTAATCATATGTCCAAAATCTTGTTAAGTTTGGTTGACATAAAAAATTCATACCTTTGAAAAAGCCACAACTCTTTGAAAAAGTCACAACCCATCGAAAAAGTCACAATCCTTTAATGTGAAAAGATGTATGTTTTAAAAATATTTTATACTATAAATAAATATAGTATGAAATTTTTTGTAGGATTTGGATTTCGACTTTAGGTATTAGTACTTATTCATAATCTTTGAGATAATCAATAGATCGAACCAATGGCCCATAAAGTTGCTTAAAAAATATAGTATGAAATAGAGAATATTGTTGGGTTAATTTTGTTGGGACCTTTGGACAGGCAGAATGGGCCACTGCCATTTGTATTGCTGATTCTCCCTCAATAAAAGCCCAAGTTATAATTAAAAAAAAATGAAATAGAGAATATGTAATAAATTGGGTGTTAAGAAGAAGAATGATAGAAAACTTAGGAAATTCATGGTTTGAAAATGTCAGAGAACCCATCTATTTATAGGCAACAAAGGGTAGTATGAACAAGTTCTTATTGTGCCTTATTAGAAAAGTCACTCTCTCTGTAAAAGTCACAATCCTTCGGAAAAGTCACAACTCTTTGGTAAATTAACAACCCTTCAGAAAAATCACAAATCTTTGGAAAAGTCACAACTCTTTGGAAAAGTCACAATCATTCAATGTGAAAATGTGTCCTTTTAAATATATTTTATATTATAATATAAATAAATATAGAATATGTACTAAATATAAGGTGTTTTAAGAAGAAGAATATAAAACATAAAAGATTTGTCATTTAAAAATGTGAGGGAACTCCTCTATTTATAGCCAACAAAGGTAGTATGAACATGTGATTATTTTGCATTATCAGAAATGATTAATTATTGTGGTAGGTGAAACTTTCTTGGCATGTGTTTGATGGTATTCTATCTGGTAAGTTCTTTAAACCTTCAAGATTACATATGTATTTAAAATTGTGTTGGTTTATAATTTCATAGATTTATTTGTAACACCCCGTATTCGAAAAAGACCAAAAAATATAGATTTTTGAGAAGTTGCAAGTGCAACCCACGATTGCCACCCACGGACCGTAGGTCAGACCACAGACCATGCTGGTGGTCCGTGGTTCACCACTGCAGCCCCTCCCCAAACCCAGCTCAGAAAATCAGCTAAGTCTCGACCCACGGACAGACCCATGGTCTGTAGGCCAAACCACGGTCCGTGGTCTGTGTCCATGGATCTTGGCCCCCTTTACCCAGCCTCTGACATGAAGGATGACTGACCAGCACAGACCGTCGTTCGACCCACCATCAGTAGGTGTGATCGTTGGTGAAGGCAAGTAGCCAGTTAGGGGGGATTGCTGATTGGGTCAACTTCAAATGGTCACCACTCTCAGCACAAAAGGAATTATGTGTTTCATGACTTATGTTATGATAGATAATTTAATCCAATTTCCAACGCCACCGAGTTTGCTAAAATCTGACCTTCGAGTAAAACGTTATGCTTGTTTTAGTGAAGCCCTATTGGGCAGATTTGACCTACGACTCCAAACTATGAACCTAAACCTACGGCCCGTAGGTCCCTTCCATCGGTCACTCCGACAGAAGTTATGTCAGGGGTCTGTTGGTCTTTTCCTATTTCGTTGGACCCTAAGCTACGTCGTTTAGAGCGTAAGAAGAGAAAAGAGGTCAAGAATCCTTGTTCAAGTACGCAACAAGGTTCTATCAAGTCTAGCCCAAAATTGAAAGATTTTTTTGTGGAATTCGTCACCAGGTATATGAGATTTTACTAGTGGGTTCCTTTCACCCATAGGTCCCTAGTTTTCAGTCAATTTCTTGATTCCCTTAATATTACTAGACCTAGGGTTTCTTGAATGTTAGAATTGTTGGGTTCTTAGTTGTTAGAATGATCAAAATCAGATTAGTACGTTAATATTCAGTTTATTCCATGAATTCCAAAACCCTAACTATGTAATTATTTAGTTCTTGAATTACACATGCTAGGTCAGGTATTTTTGTTATTCAGTTTTACATGCCTTAATTATTAATGCATCAATATCAGTTTAATTGTTGCGTTCTCAGTTTGCATGTTCAGTTTGAGCTATCCAGTATCTTACAGAAATTCAGTCATAATGTGTTAATTATTCAATCCATTGAGAGTAGCACAATACCAATTTGGACTAGGGTTCAACGTATCCAAATAGTCCTAGAACTACTAGCCACGTAGGTTGTAAGTCCCCTCCGTGGGCATCATTGTAGTCATCACACTAACATGCCTCTATACCTCTGGTAGGGTATTTTGGGTCCTCTCGATGGTGCGTATACATCGGACTCCACATTTTGCCCATGGGGTTTTATTATCGGTTATTAGTAGCTCCCACAGATCAGTCAGACTCCATTGTATTGACCATGTTTCAGTATTAAGTCTCAGCATGTCATAACTTGGTCATTACATTCAGATTAGTCATGTTCAGTATTTTAGCATCTATATAATGTTCAGATTATTTCATTGCTTTAATGTTTTGCTTAGTTAGATGTTATTTTAGCTTTATTCTATCCTACATGCTCAGTATCTTTCAAGTACTGACGCATACTCTGCGCTACATCTTCTCGTGATGTAGGTTTAGGTTCTCAGCATCTAGATCATGCTTAGGTCGGTTCTCGATTTTCAGTTCAGCAACATTAGTGGTGAGTCGTCATTCTTCGAGGACTAGTGACATGTTTATCTTCATCACTTTTAGTCTTTATTTTCAGTTTTGCTAGATATAGTTGGGGCATGTCCCAATATTTCTAGTCAGTTTAGACGCTTATTTTAGATATAGTTATATTCAACTTAGAATTGAGTTAATATCTTCTTTGTATTAAATTCATCAATTTTCATGTATCTCAGTTATAGTATATGGGTATTCCCCATCTTTTCATTTTATTTATGATGATATCTTTCGCATTAGCTTTTTTTATTATTCAATTTATCTTTAGTATGCTCATGATCATGCCATCAGGGTTAGCTTGGGATTACTTGTGGTCCTATGTCTCGTGTCCGCATCTCAGGGGTAGCTCAGGGCGTGACAAACTTTGTATCAGAGAATTAGGTTTAAGTGTCCTAGGATATCTGAAAAGCCGCACTAAGTAGAGTCCTTTTCATGGGTGTGAAGTGCACCACATCTAATGAGAGGGAGGCTATGAGGTGTTTTAGGAAAACTTCAATTTCTTGATATTCTTATCATGCATTGGTATGATCTCTTTTCTAAGCCATCATTATTCCCTTAAGATCATGAAGGTTATGCAAGGAATGCTAATGCACACAATGCTAATGTAGTTCCTCTAGTCCCAATTCAGGAATGTCAATTCAGCTTTTGGCTCAGAGTATGACCAACCAGAACAATTAGCGGGTTCCAGTTCAGGCAAATGCCAATGTTGGGTTAGCTACATCTAGAGTGCGAGACTTTGTTAGGATGGATCCGCCAGAGTTCTTAGGATCACAAGTTAGAGAAGATCCCCAAAACTTTATTGATGAGGTCAAGAAGATCTTTGAACTGATGTAGGTAACTAGGAATGATCGGTTTGAGTTAGCATCGTATCAACTGAAAGATGTAGCTCATATCTGGTACACTTAGTGGAAAGATTCAGGGGCTAGTTTATCCTTTGTAACTCCTTATATAGTAGTCAAATTAAGTATTAGTCCAGAAACTCTCTTAGAACCCTTCTCAGTATCTACTCCAGTTGGTAACCCAGTTATAGCAAGATGGGTATACAAAAATAGCCCTGTCACAGTCTCTCAGAAAGTCATCTCAATAGATCTTGTAGAGTTAGAAATGGTAGACTTTGAAGTCATTCTAGGCATGGATTGGTTACATTCTTGTTATGCCTCAGTCGATTGTAGAACTAGGATTGTTCATTTTCAGTTTCTAGACGAACCAATGTTAGAATGGAAGGGTAGTAGCGTAGCGCCTATGGGTTGATTCATTTCTTACTTTAAGGCCAGAAAATTGATTTCTAAGGGATATCTCTATCATCTAGTTTGGATCAAGGATTCTAACTCTTAAACCCCAACTCTTGAGTTAGGTCCAGTAGTTAATGAGTTCCCAGAAGTGTTTCGAGAAGATATTTTTGGAGTTCCTCCCAAAAGGGAAATTGACTTTGGAATTGATCTCCTTCCAGATACCCAGCCTATTTCAATTCCTCCTTACAGAATGGCTCTAGAAGAGCTTAAGGGATTGAAAGAGAAGTTGAAAGACCTTCTAGACAAGGGCTTCATCAGACCTAGTATTTCACCATGGGGTGCTCTAGTGTTGTTTGTGAAGAAGAAAGATGGTTCACTCAAAATGTGTATTGAGTACAGACATTTGAACAAGGTCACCATAAAGAATAAGTATCCCATCCCCAGGATTGATAACTTGTTTGTCCAAGTTTAGGGTGCTAGTCATTTCTCAAAGATAGACCTCAAATCCGATTATCATAAGCTCAGAGTCCGGGATAGTGATATTTCGAAGACAGTCTTCAGAACTCGGTATGGTCATTATTAATTCGTAGTTATGTCATTTGGATTAACCAATGCTCCTGCAGCTTTAATGGATTTGATGAGCAGAGTGTTCAAAGAGTACTTGGACTTGTTTGTTATCGTCTTTATTAATGATATCTTTATTTACTGTAGAATGAGAAAGAACATGTGAGTCATTTGAGGGTTGTCCTGCAAACTCTCAAAGATCGCCAGTTATTCACTAAGTTTAGCAAATGTGAGTTTTGGTTATAATCTATTATTTTCCTTGGGGATATAGTATCCAACGAAGGAATCCGAGTGGATTATAAAAAAATAAAAGCAGTGAAACAATGGCCCAGATCTACCTCTGCTACAAATATCAGAAGTTTCTTAGGTCTAGTAGGTTATTACAGATGGATCGTAGAAGGATTTTCATCCATAGCCTTTCCATTGACTAGGTTGACTTAGAAAAAGGTTAAGTTTCAGTGGTCAGATAATTGTGAGAAGAGCTTTGCTAAACTGAAGACTAAGTTGACTACAACTCCTGTTTTGACTCTACCAGAGGGTTCAAACAGTTATGTGATTTATTGTAATACATCCACAGCCGTCCTAGGTTGTGTGTTAATGCAGCAAGGTAAGGTTATAGCCTATGCTTCCAGACAGCTTAAGGTGCACGAGAAGAATTATCCGACTCATGACCTCGAGCTTGTAGCGGTGGTGTTTGTACTTAAGATTTGGAGGCACTACCTATATGGTGTTCATGTAGATATGTTCACATACCATAAGAGCCTTCAGTATGTATTCACCCAGAAAGAATTGAATCTTCACTAGAGAAGATGGCTTGAGTTCCTCCAGGATTATGACATGAGTTTACATTACCATCCTGGTAAGGCAAATGTAGTAGCAGATGTCCTTAGCAGACTATCTATGGGTAGTGTAGCATATGTTGAGGAAGAAAGAAAGATCTAGCAAAGGATGTTCATAGACTTGTTCCTTATGAGCCTATCAGATGGTGGTGTAACGGTTCAGAATTGGGAAGAATCTTCTTTGGTAGTGGAAGTTAAGGAAAAGCAAGAAAATGATCCGATATTTCTCGAACTCAATGGTGCAATCCATCAACAAAGAGTTGAGGTTTTCTCCCAAGGGGGAGATGGTGTGCTTCGCTACCAGGGTCGATTGTGTGTTCCTGATATGGGTGAGTTGAGACAGAATATTCTTGCAGAGGCCTATAACTCCAGATATTCTATCCATCTAGGCGCCACTAAAATGTACCGCGATCTGCGGGAAGTCTATTGGTGGAATGGTATGAAAAGAGATATAGCAGATTTTGTGGCTAATTGCCCCAATTGCCAGCAAGTCAAGACAGAACATCAGAAACCAGGAGGTATGACACAAGAGATTGACATTTCTACTTGGAAGTGTGAAGTGGTCAACATGGACTTCATTACAGGTTTACCTCGTACTCGCAGACAACATGACTCCATTTGGGTGATAGTGGATAGAGTTACTAAGTCTTCTCGCATTTTGGTGGTCAAGACTACAGATTCAGTGGAGGATTACGCGAAGCTTTACATTAATGATATTGTGAGGTTGCATGGGGTTCCTTTGTCTATCATCTCAGATAGAGGTCCTCAGTTTACCTCTCATTTCTGGAAGTCATTTCAGAAAGGTCTTGGTACTCAGGTTAACCTTAGCACAACAGTTTATTCGCAGACGGATGGGCAGGCAGAGCGTATCATTCATACCTTAGAGGAGATGTTGAGAGCTTGTGTGATCAACTTCAATGGTATTTCAGATGATCACCTTCCTCTGATAGAGTTCGCCTACAAAAATAGTTACCATTCCAGCAATCAGATGGCCCCTTATGAGGCATTGTATGGGTGTAGATGTAGATCTCCAGTTGGTTAGTTTGAAGTAGGTGAAACAGCCTTGATAGGACCAGATTCAGTCCATGATGCTATGGAGAAAGTGCAACTCATTAGAGATAGACTGCCCAGAGTCGCCAGAAGTACTATACAAATGTTAGAAGAAGGGAATTAGAGTTCCAAGTTGATGAGTGGGTTTTCCTGAAAGTGTCACCCATGAAAGGGGTGTTGAGATTTGGAAAGAAAGGGAAGCTCAGTCCTAGATATGTAGGCCCTTACAATATTCCGAAGAGTATTGGTAAAGTGGCGTATGAGTTAGAGTTTCCAGGAAAATTAGCAGCAGTGCATCCGATTTTTCACATTTAACTTTTGAAGAAGTGTGTGGGTGATCCAGCATCCATAGTGCCATTAAAGAGTGTGACCGTGAAAGATAGTCTCTCGTATGAGGACGTACCAGTTGAAATTCTTGATCTTTAGGTGATGCTTATCGTGACCAATGACACTAACCTACAGTTCGAGTGTCTAGATTATCAATAATATAGTAACCCAACCAAGGGTTAGGGTCGTGTCTCAAGGGAGTGGTTTCGAGAATTAATAGAAAAATAAAAATAAGTTCTAACTAGTCGTAGCTAAAGACATTAACGATTAGAAACATTGTAAATTAATGAGGGACACAAAAGTGTCAAATATCGATTTGGGGGTTTTGTCACAAGTATAGCAAAAACAGTAAAAATAACAAGAAAATCAAGTATGAGGAAAGTTCTTGGTGTGTGACCGCAATACAAGTTGAGATAAATAGCTGGGTACATGCTTTCGATCGAAAATTTGCAAGATAATAGTGACTAGGCTAAGCTTTAAATGGAAATAAGTTCCCTCTTGGCCAACTTACCCCGTTTCAAATGCGTTCCTCTCGGACACCCATTTGCCGCATGAAGATCAGCTTACGCCTTACCCCACTCACTCTCTCGAGTTGAGTGTTAGGATATGGGACTAGGGCTCACCCTCTCGGGCTGAACCTCATGTCAACCCACTCCTTAGGCCATCAGTCTAGTGGTCTTGGTTTTGCGACCTCCTTCTCGGGCAAACCAAAAACTCATGGGTGGTTTTATATGTGCAACTACAAACCCATTAAATTAAACCACAACCACTAGGTGAAATTACTATTAAACTACATCTAACCTATCATTAAGCAAGACCTAACAATAATATCAACAAATCTTTGCTAAATCACACCCAAGAATGGGGGGTTTTAGCCACACATCAAGAAACAGAAATTTATACCTTCAATGATGTTGAAATCAAATGGGTATAGAGAAATAAGTCTTGATTTGAGCAAAGAAAGAAGATTCCAAGAGACCCAATTCCAAATTGGAAGAGATGAAACCCTCTTCTTCTTTAAGTTTTCCAAATTCCTCTCCAAACTTGAGAGTAAAATAAAACTACTAAGAATTATATTCAAAATTTGATATTGTCTAATAATACTATGAAAACTGATACTAAGCTATAACTCTCCACGAGTATTTATAGTTTTCAAAAATCTGTGCTGCAGAGAATCATTCAGCAACATTAGTCAGAATCGCCGATTAACTCAGCAATTCACCCCTTGGTGTGGTTCATCGTCGTTTTGCACCATCCTTGGCATCATCGTGCTCTGGGTCATTGGGCGACATAGTACTATTTCATGGAACTACTCGGTGATGCGCCGACTGCTCCCTTTTTTTGCCGACTTGATCCTTTCCTTCAAGGCTTTGCACACTGGAACAAAAGGCGAAGTGAGACCCTTTGGCGATTTGATAAGTGAACTCGGCGATCCTCATGCCTTCATTTTCTTGTTCTTTTTAACCTTTTTGTTCCTTTTTGCGAAGTAGTGTCCATGCTTTCCTTGAAACTTTAAATTCCTGAAAGTTAAAGGTTTTGATCAGATATTGAGATAAAATAAGCATTTGAGGACACAATTTCTATTAAAATATAGCCCTAAATGAGTCCAATTTGTGGACTCATCATCAGGTTAGAAGGTTGAGAAACAAAGAAGTCACTTCAATCAAGGTTTTGTGGAGGAGTCAGTCAGTACAGGGAGCTGGTTGGAAAGCAGAAGTAGCCATGAAGTCCAAGTATCCTCACCTCTTTCCTTCTGATTCCATTCCAACTTGAGGAAATAGTTCCTCTTCAGTTTTTCAGTCATTCATGCGCTAATTCAGTCTTAGTATTTTGTTCCTTCAGTCAGCTTTGCATTTTCAGTGTATTTGCATGTTCTTGGAACTCAGTACAGTCAGAATTAGTTTCTAGTACTTTGTAGTATCGTAGCTTCTTCCCTCCATACTCAACTAGTTTAGTCTTTATTCAAGGATGAATGGTCCTAAGGGGGAGATAATGTAACACCCCGTATTTGAAACAGACAAAAAATGCAGATTTTGAGAAGTTATAGGTGCGACCCATGGATCGTAGGTCAGGCTACGACTCGTGCTAGTGGTCCATTGTTCACCACTGCAACCCCTCTCCAAACCCAGCTCAAAAAATTGGATAAATCTTGACCTACGGACAGACCCACGTCTGTAGGTCAAACCACGGTCCGTGGTTTGTATTTGTAGATCTTGGCCCCCTTTACCCAGCCTCTGATGCGAATAACGATCGACCAACACAGACCTTCATTCGATCCACAGTCCGTAGGTGTGATCGTTGGTGAAGGCCAATAGCCAGTAAGGGGGGAATTGCTCATAGGGTCAACTTCAAATGGTCACCACTCGTAGAACAAAAGGAATTATGTGTTCCATGACCTATGATATGATAGATAATTGAATCCTCTTTCTAACGCCACCGAGTTTCCTAAAATCTGACCTCTAAGTAAAAAGTTATGCTTGTTTTAGTGTAGCCATGTCGGGCAGACTTCACCTACGACCCCAATCTACGGACCACAGGTCCCGTCCGTTGGTCACTCTGACAACAGTTAAGTCAGGGTCTGTTGGTCTTTTCCTATTTCTTTGGACCACTAAGCTATGTCATTTAGACCCAAAATTATGAGGTTTATTCAGTTTAAGCCTAGAAACATAACTAGAACTTACCTAAGTCAAATCATTAATCAAAGCTTGAAAAAAAAAAAAAGCGTAAGAAGAGAAAAGAGGTCAAGAACCCTTGTGCAAGAACGTAACAAGGTTCCATCAGTTCCAGCCCCGAAATCAAAATATTTCTCCGTGGAATTCGTCACCAGGTATGTGGGATTTCACTAGTGGGTTCCTTTCACCTATTAGGTCCATAGTTTTCAGTCAGTTTCTTTATTCCCTTAGTATGACTAGACTTAAGGTTTCTTGAATGTTAGAATTGTTGGGTTTTTAGCTGTTAGAATGATCCAAATCAAATTAGTATTCCAGAAACCTAGTTATATATTTCTTTAGTTCTTGAATTACACATGCTAAGTCAGATATTTTGGTTATTCAGTTATATAGGCCTCAATTTTTAATGCATCAATATCAATTTAATTGTTGCATTCTTAGTTTGTATGTTCAGTTTGAGCTATCCAGTATCTTACAGAAATTCATTCATAATGTGTTAAATACTCAATCCATTGGGAGTAGCATAATATCGAGTTGGACTAGGGTTCAGCGTACCAAAATAGTCCCAGAACTACTAGCTATGTAGGTTGTAAGTCCCCTCCGTGGGCATCATTTTAGTGATCACGCTGGAATGCCTCTCTACCTCTGGCAAGGTATATTAGGCCATCTCGATGGTGCATATACATCGGACTACACATTTAGCTCATGTGGTTTTATTATTAGTTATTAGTAGCTCCCACAGATCAGTCAGACTTCAGTCTCAACATGTTATAACTTGGTCATTACATTCAGATTAGTCATGTTCAGTATTTCAGCATCTGTATCATGTTCGGATTATTTCATTGCTTTAATGCTTTGTTCAGTTATATGTTATTTCGACTTTATTCTATCCTGCATGCTCAGTACCTTTCAAGTACTGATGCACACTCTGCGTAACATCTTCTCGTGATGTTTGTTCAGGTTCTCAACATCCAGATCACTCTTAGGTCGGTTCCCGATCTTCACATTAGTAACATCAGTGGTGAATCCTCATTCTTCAAGGACTAGTGGCATGTTTATCTTTATCGCTTTTAGTCTTTAGTTTCAATTTTGCTAGATCTAGTTGGGGCATTTCCCAACATTTCTAGTCAGTTTAGAGGCTTATTTCAGACATAGTTATATTTAGCTTAAAATTGAGTTAATATCTTCTTTGTATTAAACTCATCAGTTTTCATATATCTCAGTTATAGTATATGGGTATTCCCTATCATTAATTTTATTTATAATGATAGCTTTCGCACAATTTTTTTTTATTATTCAGTTTATCTGCTCATGATCATGCCAGCAGGGTTAGCTTGGAATCACTTGTGGTCTTAGGTCCCGTATCCACGTCTCTGGGTAGCTCAAGGTTTGACATTATCCATTGATTATAGGCGCACAAATTGTGTTTGGATCTGCAATATTATTGTACCATTTAATATAATATAAATTATCCAATTTGGGAATGTGATGAGTCGGGAATTTTGACTCATTTAGTGCTTATTATTCAAGAATTTAGTGTCCTCAATGCCTATTTTACGCTCATAATTGTTGTTAATACGTTAATGTGCAACAAAGAAGTCTTAAGGGTGAGGCAAAGACATTATGGTGCAAAAAGGAGAGGAAAGGTTGAAAAAGTTGAAGCAAAGCAAAGCTGGAACTCGTCAAAGTCACTCGACGACTCACCGAGTGGACCTTAAGCTTGCCTAAAGTTCCAACAAAACAACTCATGGGCAAAACCAACTTGGAGAGAAATGAGCAATTCGAAAACACGCCGAAAGGATCGGCGATAGCGATCAGCTTCGCCAAAAGTTCATAATAATTTGATAAAAGAGCAAACCCAAAGGGCAAGAAGAGAAGAAACTCGGCAGATCGCCGAACTAGTCGGCGAGCCCGACTTACTTCACCAAGTTGACTCCATGCTAAAATTCTAGAAACGTATAAATACAATTTTTGAAAGAAGAAAAGGAATTCCCACGTTGTTTACCTCTGGGTTTTTGAGTTTTTATATTATAGAACATTGTCTATACATTTTGAGTTCTGTGAATTTAGATTCAGAGATTGGAATTGATTTAGCTTCATTTTCAACACTTGGGGATTGCAAATCGTTAGCAAATAAGATGGAAAACCTTGTTGGTAACGATTTCTTGTTTTTCACTATGCTTAGCTAAATCCCTTACCTTGGGGGTGTGATTATGTAGTTGAATGCATTAATTAGCTAATTGGTGTTGTTAGTTGCTGATTTTAATGTTGTTTTGAAGTGGGTTCACTTAACTGTTCATGTTTTAATTGACGAATTATAGTACCAAATGCAATTCTAGCTTAGTTCTCTATGCTTGCTTGAGAAAGAGGTAATAGATTAGAATGATTGATTGATAGTTGTATTGATTGAGTCTTTAAAATCTAGCTTGAGATAGTGGGTCTGATTGCGTCTTTACAAATCGAGATTGAAAGAGTGGATTAATTACTGAATTGGATTGTTCAGTTGTGTTATACTTTTTGAGGTTTGAAACAACTAACTTGAAGCGCAATAGTTGATTGAGAAATGACTATTTTACTCAAAATCTAGCCCACCCATTAAGATTCAACAACTTTGAGCAACTAGTGATGAGTGTGAAATTTGGACTCATTTAGGGCTTAGTTTATATAGATTTAGTGTCCTCAAATGTTTATTTTGTTCCAATAATTGATGTTAAATCCTTGAATTTACAGGAATATAGATTGAGGATCAAAGAATGGACATTAATAAGCAAAAAAAAAAAACACAACAGGTTGAAGAAATGGAGATGGGAAAGCCTGAGGATTGCCAAGAGCACTTAGCATGTCACCGAGTGGCTCATTTGACCACCTAAAGCTCCAGTGTGCCAAGCCCTGAGGGAAGAAATCAAGTCGGCAGATCACCGAGTAGTTCCGCGAAGCAGTTCTAGATCGCCCAAAGTTATAAACCTTAAGGATGTTGAATGCCAAGGCAGAAGGGTGATGGAAGTGACCAACGGGCGGCTCGCTGATTGGTTCGGTGAGCCCGAATTACTTCGCCAAATTACTCTTCGCAACACATTTTTGGCGACTATAAATACATTTTTGAACATTTAGTTTAGCATCTTTTATCAATTACTCTTGAGAACATTTTACTGTTAAGTTTTTAGCATCATGAGATAGTTTTCTCTAGTTTTCCTAAGCTTTGACGGATTGAAGAAATTCACTTTTGAGAATTTGGAAGTGGGTCTCTGGAATCTTCAATTGGAGCATTGTAAGGACGAAATAACTTTTACCCAGTTGATGGATAATCAATTTAGTAACGATTTTTACCTTTTTATGATGTCTAGCTAAAACCCCAATTCTTAGGGTGTGATTATGTGATTATGGGCTGATTTAGTTTATAGGTATTGCTAATTGTTAGTCTAAATGCTATTTAGAATTGAGTTTAATCATTAATTGTGACTTAGTTTAAGAATTATAGTGGCAAATGCAGTTCTATGTTTGTGTTCTTGGCTTGCTCGAGAGGGGTTTTAGAACTAAAATTATTGATTGATGGTTTGTGGGTATTGGGTTGACCTGGGTTCAGCTCGAGAGAGTTAATCTTAAATCCAATCCTACACATTCAGCTCGAGAGAGTGAATGGATTAAGGTGTGGGCTGCTCCTATTTTGCATGCTTATTGATGTTTGAGAGAAAATTTACCTCCTTTAAAGCCTAACCTACTACTAATATCTAGCTATTTTCTAATTGTTGCAATTACCTATTATTGTGGCTGTTGTTTGTAGTTGATAATTAAAACCAAAACCCCCCATTCTACATTCGTGTCACCCCTTAATTTGAATGATGTCTTTATTCGATAACTTTTATTCCTATGACTGATTTGACCATGTTCATACTTTCCAATTGAATCTGAAACACGTACCGCTCCTTGTGGGGATTTGACCCTAACTCATTTAGTTTGGTTATATATTGATTAACGATCATTGAAGCTTAGAATAAGATGAAGTGCCTTTGAAACTTTACTATTAAAAATGGCGCTGCTGTCGAGGAGTGGTGTTGTTTGTAATTCTTTTGGTGAAGTTGAATTGTCTTCTTGTTAGTCAGTTGAATCTACTTATTTTTAGTTTTGGTTTTTGTGTTATTTGTTGAACAGAGGAAATGAGAATATCTGGTAGCAAAGGTAACCAAGTGGACCACCCTCCTTCAAAGATGATGATTCTTAGGGAGAACATCCTAAATTTCAAGCACTTGGAGGGTGGGACAATCCATGAGCTATGATTGTTTCTATAGAGGTTTTGGTCCTGAAAACAGAGGAGTGGCTGACTAAATTTCTCTGGGTTGTCTAATACGACAAGCCTATGCAATAGTAGCCCAACTCTTCGATCACATGCCTAAGACCAACAAGGAGAAAGAGAAGGACCAGAATTTGGCCAAACTGTTGACTCAGCTGGATATCTTGGCAAAAAATATCATGGAATTTGAAGTATTGTACACAAAGAAAGATAGGTACATTCCTCCTTATGAGTGTAGAAACCCCAAGGATTATGAGGGTGGGCAGATAGAAGAGATAATCTCACTCATTCTCCATAAAGTCAAAGAGCACGATAGAGTGTTGAAAGAGATAAAAGATAATATCTTAATGCTAAATCAGATGACTGCTTCTCATTCCATATCTATTCAGCTACTGGAGACCCAAATGGGTCATATGTTGTCTAGTCTCTACTTAAGACAACAAGAGGGTTGCCTAGTGGCACTATGGAAAACCCAAATAATAAAACTTGATTTGGTACTTGTGTTGTGCCACAACAATAACTAAGGTGCTTCTTGGGAGGTAACCTAAATTTTTATTGCTTTAAGTTTGTTTTTGGAATAACGGTCGTTGATTGTGTAGGTGAAAAAGTGGAATGTTTTTGAAATATGTAGGTTGGCTAACTAAGTGTCCAGTCGGTGGCTCATCGAATAGGTCAGCGAGCCCAATTTCGTTCGCCGTTTGACCCCCAAATTAACTGGAGATCCTGTAAAACTCGATGAGGTAAGTATCCACTCGGCGTGTCGTCGAGTGGTTCGACGAAGTAAGCTAATATCACCAAAAGGTCGTGACTTGGATGGTTTTTAAAAGGCCAAAGGTTTAAAGTTTCAACCATTTCATAGTCCCTCACTTTTAACTTCATTCAATCACACCCGCACTTTAAATTTTCAATATTCTTGCATTTTATTGCTTTATGGTTGTTGATCTTGTGTTCTGAGTGGAATTCTTTGCCACCTAGCACTACAAAATCATATTTTGGCATCAAAGGTTGGTTTTCCAAATCCCAAACTCATAAATAGTGGTTAAACTCAAATACAATTATTTAAATGAACTTGATGTTTGTTGTGCCTGCTCTGAATGTAATTGTGTGCTAGTTTGCCTATCGTAGCCTCGTAATTGTGCTAAAATGCCTATATTATTGATTTCTCACATTTTGTGCTTTAAAATTGATCATAAATTGTTGGGTTGCGGTATTTTGTTGTTCGGTCTAGTCGGGTGAAGTTTAAGTAACCCTAACAGTTCTAAATGACGTACTTTGCCCAATGATGGAGTGTTTGACTCATTCTTAAGGGCAAAAGTCCTCAAATGGCCAATTTTGGCCAAACCAGGGGAATTCTGAGTACCCCAGTGGCATGGGTCATATGGGTCTGGGATTAATTGATAATGTAGGTTGTTTGATTTTGTTTTCAGGGGGCTGCAGGTTTGATTTTTGGGAGTCGGGGTTGAAAAATTGCACGTTGGGCAGTTTGGTGAGCCGAATAGAGCTCGCCAAACCACTTGGTAGTTCACGATATCCCATTTTATCACCTTTAGTTTCATGCTTTGATTGAGTTTGGTTGTGTAACTTTTGACGAGAAGCCTGAGCTCACCGAGTTCACTGGACGACTCACCGAAGGTCTCCCTTCATCACCCCTTCTGCGCCCCTAACCCCTAAAACATACTGTAACTTTCGGCGGGCTAGTTAGAGCTCGCCGAGTGGTGTCGGCGATTAGCAAAAAGCCCCTTCACATCGCCGACATGCAATTATTTTGGGAAAAGTTCAGGCCAATCCTTTTGGTGAGCCTAATCTTGCGCGGGGCTTTGTTATTAATGAGGGGGCTACTGCTCTTTCTAAAAAGTGGAAGAAGGCACCTCCCAAGGGAGGCAAAGGCAAGGTCAAAGCGCCCGCATTTGAGATACCGAAGCACAACTCCGGCAGCGAGAGGGAGTCCTTTGATTCCCAGGCTGCATTCTCTAAGCCTGAGGATGACCAACCTCTACAATCCCGATGAGATGAGATTCATTCTAGATTTCATTAAGGTTCGTCTAGGACCCCGGAGTATACCCCCTCCGCTACTGATACAGTGCCAACCCCCGCACAGATAGTGGTTCTAGCACCAGTAGTTCAAGGTCCTCTTCCCTGGCTACTCAATCGATTAAAGGTTGAGGGATTGAGGACAATTCTCGAGGAGAAGAGGCTATCTACAGATGGCCTAAGGGATAGGTACCCTCTGGTGTGGGACACACTCCGGTTCTACATATTAGACATCTTCACCAGGCCCCGAGGCCCATATATCCCCACCTGGGATCGTGAGTTTTATACTGCATATGTTGACCCAGTACCCAGGGGAAGAAGAAGGACAATGCCTTCAGACTGGTAAAGTCAAGCATGGTCCGGGGGAAAGAGGTGGGGTGCAGTAACGATCATATCCATATTGTATTCGACAGATTTATGGGGTTTGAGCACGAGTATGAGGGTCTAGCTACAGATCAGTCCCTAGATGATCTAAAAGGGTGGCTTGGTCCCTTGATTTATGACACTACACCAAGGTGGATTGAGGTAGGAGCTCCCATTGAGAAAAATGATTTGAATGTAGCTGCACGGTACTGGTTTGGTTTCATTATCAACTCTATCATGCCCTCACTTAATGAGTCCATTCTACGCCACCCAAAGGCGGCCTGTCCAGGATCCATCATCACATAGAAATGGCTCAACTTGGGACTCATCATTGAGTAGGACATGTCCATGAGGGCCAAACAGCGCTAGACGTCCCTTCCCTTCCCGGTCTTGATTACAGAGCTTTGCCAGCGTTCTGGAGTTCCTAGTGACGAAAAGAGGGACATAGAGGTCACTTCCACATCTTCCACAACTACCCGACTAGAGGCCGAGGTACCTTGGATGATTGAGCGGGCTATCTTAGCTGCGTTGACACTCCTCCAGACATCTATTAACGCTATCACAGTGAGAGTAGAGACTTGTGAGAGTCGACAGGAGGCTACTTCAGAGATGACAGATTTGCAAGTTAAGGTTGCAGATTTGAGGAAGGACGTGGACTATCTAAAGTCTACGGACTTCATTTCTTTGTTTGAGGCAGTTGAGACTCAGGGTGTTTCGAGGAGTTCTAAGATGCCTCCGGCCACCACTGGAGATGCGCCTATGGATGATGTGGTAGCTGATGGGTTGGAGGCGGAGATAGATGAGGAGCAGCTAGATGCTTAAGAGGAGACCATCTATGGATACCTGCCAGATTTAGAAGAGACGATTGTACACCGAGTACTGATGCCTAGGATCAAAGTGCTGCACTGGGCATTGATGCCTCGACAAATGGAGCGACTGTGTAGACAGGACCTTTCTTTACCTCCCTCTCTGTCATTTTTGTTGATGTTTTATTAATTTGTTGCATTTGAGGACAACTACATTTTTGTTTGTGGTGGGGTGAGGTATTTCCATACCTACCTCTTATGACTATCTATTGTGTATATATTGGGTTTTTGTGTTTTGAAATTATGTGTTGATATTGTTTTGTTGATGTTTGAGCTTATGGTCCTTATTATGAATGAAAATGTTTTTTGACCCATCTAAAAATATTTGCCACCCTTGTTCTATTTGAATATGGTTGTTTTTGTGCAAATTTGAGTATCGATCATGATCAATACTGATGACTTGAATATTGCTCTTAATCGAACAAAAATGAATACGCGACTACGATGAGAGCAAATGAAGTTTAATAGAAACTATGTGGACCTTTTTCATCTCGTTGTGACTAGCCGATTATCGAATGAGTCTCTTGTGTTGAACATTGCACACTAGCAAAAGTGTGGAGTCTCGTTTGATATTGGTGCCAATGCCTTGTTTGATAAGCTTACTGTGAACCTTATGTGATGACACCTAAAATTTGCCCTGTTGGTCCAGTTGACTAAGTGATCCAAGCTCTTGGAATGATCTTAGGCAACAATTTTGAAGAGTGAAATAATTTGATAATATACCTCTTTTATGGCCATCCTTGTGAGATGTGTGAACTTTGCTTGAACCCCCTTTGAGCCTTATCCTTTTCTTGGAAGAAACTTGGGCAATCGAGACCCTCTTTATCAATTTAGCCATAATCCTCATAAAGTATTGTTTGTTTGAATAGCCAACATAGGCCAAAAGCCTAAGTTGGAGGTGTGATGAAAAGATGAGGTAAATAAAGAAGTATGAAGAAGTCCCGATTGATCCATGGACTTGAAAAAGATGGAACCGCTCCATATAAAAAAAAGAAAGAAAAGAAGAAAGCAAAAGAAAAAGAATGAAAAAGTTGTGAAAGTTGCAAAAGAAATAGGGTTTCCGGTATTCCATTGGAAGTGAATAATGGGGTTGAATTTTGAGCATGAGTGAAAATGTTGAACAATAGGAAGAAAATTGATGTTCATACCACATTTCATAAGGATAGCAGCCACTAAGCCTAAATGATCATACCTTTACACTCATCCTGGTTACAAGCTCAAAGACTTTTTTTTTTAAATCTTGAGTGAGCTGAAATGAATGTTGATCAGAAAAGAAGGGCAAACCTATGGGTGAAGTCATGCATGTGTTCAACTTTGTGAGTATAGGAGTTGTATGTGATTCTAGAGCTATAAATTGTTGAAGAATTGTGCGTGAATATGGAATCATCTTTGTTGCGAGGGAATTTGAGTTTGAACTTGCATTTGAAGCAATATTGTGAACTGGAGAATCTTTGATAATGGTGAGTCACAACTTGAATCTTTGAGTGCATAATATATATTTACATGATTAATTTGAGTCTTGTTGTGTGCATTCATGATTGATTCTGTTGTAACATTGTATGAGACATCCTTTTTGAAATGCTGAACTTGAGTTTTACTTGAGACAAACAAAAGTTTAAGTTGTGGGTGTTGATTAGTCTGAGATTTGGACTAATTTAGGGCTTAGTTTATATAGATTTAGTGTCCTCAAATTCTTATTTTGGTCCAATAACTGATGTTAAATCCTTGATTTTACAGGAATATGGATTGAGGAACAAACCATGGACACTAACAAGCAAAAATGAACAAAATAGGTTGAAGAAATAAAGATGGGCAAGGCTGAGGATCGTCAAGAGCACTGGTGTGTCATCGAGTGGTTCATCTGACCGCCTAAAGTTCCAGTGTGCCAAGCTCTGAGGAAAGAAACCACGTCGGCGAGAGAAATGAACAGTTGGCGAATCACAGAGTAGTTTCACGATGCAGTGCTAGATCGCCCAAAGTTATAGGCCTTGAGGATGTTGAATGCCAAGGCAGAAGGGCGATGAAAGTGACCAAAGGGCGTCTCATCGAGTGGTTCGGCGAGCCTGATTTACTTTGCCAAATGACTCTTTGAAGCATATTTTTGGCGACAATAAATACATTTTTGAACATTTAACTTAGCGTCTTTTATAAATTACTGTTGAGAACATTTTATTGTTAAGTTTTTAGCGTCTCTAGTTTTCCTAAGCTTTGAAGGATTGAAGAAATTCACTTCTGAGAATTTGGAAGTGGGTTTTTGAGAATCTTCAAATTGGAGTATTGCAAGGATGAAGTTACTTTTACCCAATTGATGGATAATCAATTAGGTAACGTTTTTTTACCTTTTTATGATGCGTAGCTAAAACCCCAATTCTTCGGGTGTTATTATGTGATTATGGGCTGATTTAGTTTATCGGTATTGCTAATTGTTAGTTTAAATACTATTTAGAAGTGAGTTTAATCATTAATTGTGGTTTAATTTAAGAAATGTAGTTGCAAATGTAGTTTTATGTTTGTGTTCTTGGCTTGCTCGAGAGAGAGATTTTAGAACTAAAATTATTGATTGATGGTTTATAGGTATTTGGTTGATCTGGGTTAAGCTGGAGAGTGTGAATCCTAAACCCAATCCTAAACATTTAGCTCAAGATATTGAATGGATTAAGGTGTGGGCTGCTCTTAATTTGCATGCTTGTTGATGTTCGAGAGAAACCACTTGATTCGGGGTAACTTGTTTGAGAGAAAATTTACCTCCCCTATAGCCTAGCCTACTCACTAATATCTAGCTATTTTCTAATAGTTGCAATTACCCATATGTCTATATTAGCCTATAATCGATCATATCCCAAGAACCCGTCTCATTATTGTTAATTCGTATTGTTTGACTGCTGTTTGTAGCCGATAATCAAAAGCAAAACCCCCCATTTGACATTCGTGTCATCCCTTAATTTGAATGATGTCTTTATTCGATAACTTTTATTACTATGACTGATTTGACCATGTTCATACTTTCCAATTGAATCTAAAACACGTATTGCTCCATGTGGGATTCACCCGCAACTCTTTCAGTTGGGTTATATATATTGATTAACATTCGTTGATGCTTAGAATTGGATGAAGTGTCTTCGAAACATTATTAATCAACTAGTAATCACCCATTACGCGAAATTAGCATTCAATTGATCACACTCCGAAGGTCCAATCTCTATTTGCTTACTTCCCATGTTATTTGTCTTAAATTGGTTATCCAAATCCCCCCATTTGATGTTAATCATTGAAAATTTGTGATTTGTTTTAATGTTACGAAACCTTTACTTCTACAAATGATTAGGACACATTTTTACTTCTTCGTTGAATTTTTACTGTATCACTCCCTGTGGGATTGACCCCAACTCTTACTTGGGTTTATACTTGTTAGTGATCGCCTCCATTTAGAATTGGTTGAAATGTAGTTGAGCATTATTGAAAGTGGTGCCGTTGCCAAGGAGTGGTACTTAGAATTCTCTTACTATAGTTTATTCGTGAACTAATTTTATTTTAGTTGAATTATCTTATTTGTGTTCTTGTTGGCTACTCTAGAACACATGAAGAGATGAGTTTATATGGGAGCAACGCCAGTCAACTTTGGAAAAATGATGACATCGGAAATTTGAATGATGTCAATGAGGATCAATTTGGATGTGCAGGTACTATTCGATCACCTCCGACTCAGGGTAATGCGGTGTTTCATGTGACCAGCACAATGTTGCAGCTGTTGCAAATAAAAGGTCTCTTTGGAGGACCTCTCATTGGGACCCTTATGACCACATCCGAGACTTTGTGGATGTGTGTGGGTCATTTTTTTCAAGAGCATCACTCAAGATTCAATCCGTCTCCATTTGTTTCTCTAGTTGGGGAAGCAATGAAGTGGTTGACCGAACTACCAAGGGATTCAATTACTTCTTCGGAGGAGCTCACAAAGGTGTTTTATCAAAGGTTTTCCCTCATTCAAAGATGGTTTGGTTGAGGGATAGTATTAAGAACTTCAAGCGTATTGATGGCAAACCTATCCATGAGACACGGTTGAGGTTCCAAAAGCTTCTACTCCAATGCCCAACTCATGGGCTACTGGACAAGGGTTATTGAAATATTTCTATTGGAGCCTTGATACAGTTAACATAGGTGTTGCAAACCAACTCATTCGAGGTGGAAACATGTGATAATCGTTTGACATAGCTTCAACCCTTCTTGATGAGCTAACGAAAATAAATCGTGCATGGTACGCAAGAGAAGATCAAGTGTCTCCTTTGAATTTTGGCTGACAAAGGAACAAATAGAAAAGAACCAAAAGTGAGATGAAAACATGGCCAAGATGATGACCCAAATAAACCTATTAAAGAAACATGTCATGGGAAGTGGTTGCAAGGCTGTAAATGCGGTCAATACTAATAGTGGTGTAAATCCCGATGGAGAACGCGTTGAGGCCATGTACACTAAAGAAGTGCATTTCTTGGAATACCAAGTAGGGGGTTCTCGTCCAAGCTATCCAAGGCCGGACGGAAATCAAGGTTTTGTGATTATGGTTAGAGAGATCGATATCATGAATGGAATGACAATGGCACAAATTAGAGAGATAGAGATGGGGACAGAGATCGATGTGTGCCCCCTCAGGAACGTCAAAAGCCAAAAGAACCAAGGGATGATCCTGAAAACTTTCATACCGAGGATATGCTTGGTCATATCTTGAACAAGGTGCTCAAGGAGATGAAAGATGACGTTTCTTCTCTCAACCAAAATGGTCACGTCAGATTCAATATCCATTATGCAGCTAGAAACAAAGATGGGTCAAATTCAGCTCATTTCAATCCAAGACCGAAAGGGTGCTCCCAAGTGATACAATGGCGAACCCAAAAAATGAGGCATAATCCCACGGCCACATCATACCACGACGTTAAATAAGACAATTCTTGGGATGTAACCCAAGTTTTATTTTGTGTTGTTTGAATAACGTTTGTTGGATGTGCAGATTAAAAATTTCATCTTTTTGAGAAATAGGAAAATAGGAGATCTCAAACCCACTCGGTGTATTGACGAGTAGTTCGGCAAACCCGACCTCAATCGACCTTTTAGGCCAACTGAAGGGCTCACATTTTGTCAACTTTGTCAGGCTAAGTGACACTCATTGACTCATTGAGTCGATCACTGAAGTTAGTTACCCTCATCGAACTCGGCGTGAACTGAAGGGTCATGGCTTGAAACCATTTTTAAATTCAAAACCTTTCACTATTTTGAACTTTTTACCCTTGCATTCTTACAATTGCATTTTAAATCTTAGTTTTTCCTTAATTTCTGGTGGGTCTGTTCGTGTAATCACAGATTTTTGCATTGGTTGCCTTTGCCTCATTGCCTTAGCCTCGTTGTTGTCTGCATATGAGGTTGGTGTCCCATATTTACTTTTAATTACATGGGTTGTTTTAAGCATTCTATTGAGGAAGTAATGGGTCTATTTTATGTTTCAAATGTATGCCTAATCGTTTGTTGATCATTATTTTGTAATTGAACATGTTAGATTTTGTGTTTACCCAAAATTAGTTGATTTTGATTGTGAAATGGTTGAACTTTTGCTATATAGTATGTTGGGTTTGGTGTGGGTGAAGTGTGAGTAACTCGATTTCACCCAAACTACTTTATTTTCCCAATGATAGATTAGGTGATGTCATTATTAAGGGAAAAGTCGTCATGTTGGCTGAATTTGAATCAATTGGGGGAATTCTGAATACCTCGAATTAAAATTGCATAGTGGGTAGACTTAAATTGTGTAGATATTTTTGTGAATTTCTTGTCATAGGTTGATGGTCGAAAATTTGAAAATTGGGCTTGGAATTTGACACGTCGGGCCATTTGGAGAGTTACGTTGAGCTTTTTGAATGAGTTGGTGGTTCACCGAATGTCCTCTCCATTGCCTACTTTACCTGATTTAGCACTGAATTATTCTGTGATTTTTGGCGATATGCATGCCCTCGATGAATAACTTTGATCTCATATTTTTGAAGCCTAATTTTTGTTAACTTATTCTGTGACATTCGGCGAGCCACTTTTGCTTCGCCGATCAAGTTCTGTGAGTCGCTGAATGACTTTTTACCTCGCTGTTTTGTGCTAAATTTCTGATATCTTGTTTAGTGACTTCAACGAACTTGCTAAGGCTCGCCGAATGATCTCGGTGATGCGTCGAGTTGATCAGACAGGTTTTCCGCAATATTTTGAAACTTGATATTTTGCTAACCCTTTGCAACCACATTTTTCTTGTTTGCTCATTTTGGCAGATATGGCTATACCAAAAGTTCTAGTAAAGGGTCCTAAACCCCGAAAAAGGGTAAAAAGGATGATGATTACTGTGTAGGTTGCACCTCCTCGATCCACTAGACCTCGTTCCACTCAAGCAAGTGGCCAGGGTAAAGGAAAACAGACAGTGGAGTCCAGTTGGAGCAGTTCCAGATCTGACATCATGGGTGTAAATTACACTCACCTCCCTACATCTAATTCTAAGAGTGAGGATGATGTGGGGTCTAGGACTCCAATATATGAGTCAAAGCCAGTTGAGTTGCGCTCCAGAGCACTACACGATCGATAGCGACTTTCGGCACTCCTAACACCTCCAACATAGGTAGTAGAAAAGGTACCACAAGTCCCTCTGGCAAAAATGTCTCTGCCCGGCTCTATAAACCGGTTGAAGGCAGCTGGTATGTGGAAAATAGGGCAGTGGACAGATATGCACCAGTATAGGAGACACTCGACTTTCACAAATTTGAGCAGTTCACAAAGCACCAAAATCTATATATGCCTATGTGGGTTAATGTAATGACCCTCAAAATGAAGTAGGATAAAGTAGAGCCTCACATGGGTTTTATGCATTAATAACTTGTTAAAATAATGAAGAATATCCTTTTTAGTTAGTTTTAAAGAGTTTGGAAGTCAAACGTCAAGGGACGACCAAGACGTTCGAAAACTATTCTTTTACGTGTTGGTGTGTTCTAGTATGTTGTTCATGTTTTTATGTGTTGTTTGGAGTCTAAAATGAGTGGAGGTGACCCTAGTGTCTTAATAAATGTTTTTAGGGTCAAAAAGTTTAGGTACGACTCCCCGGGACCACTCTAATGGTCCTCGAGGAGGACCCCAACCCTTGGCCAAACAAGCTGCCAAGGCAGCTTGAAGTTGTTCATAGAGGGAGTGGCTCCGCATCGCGAACTGATACGCTCAAATTACACCTCCCTACAGAAGTATAAGTGATCGTTATCAAGTAGAGAACTCAACTTGTAGGTTGGGGTCGATCCCACAAGGAAAAATAGTTTAGACTTTACTTTAACCAACAATTATATTCAATTAGTCAAATTACTTCCAGAAACAAGTAATGAAAAGGGGGAGTTTGTTTATATGAAACAAATAACAAGAATTCAGTAAGTAATCAGTAATCAAACAAATCTCAATTTTTGGTTGTTATCAAGAAGAGAGAAATAACTAGGGTGTACGTGTTCCCCACAAGCTCATAACGCAATAATCCTAGTAACAGCAATCCTTTCCTAGTGTATTACATGCAAAGTGATAAGTTAGGTATCTCTAAATCCTTATTCCGGCATCTAGAGAATTTCACCCCGCACATTGATCCGGCTACGTGTGTATAATTTACTAACCCTTACCTTTACCTCATATTAGACACCATAATTGATGTTTGGCTTAGTTATTACTTCGCACCAATCGACACTAGCCTATTAGATAGTATCACACTAAATCTATGTTGATAATTCTTTTCTTGTTGATTACCTCCTTGATCCGGCAAGTAGCAACAAAGTGAGTTCTAACGCGTGCACTCGTTAAAAAGACTTCTAAACGAAAGAATTATCAATGCATGCAAAACATTATTCACAAATTGCTTATTTACTATTCATATTTTGTTAATCGCTCATGGTTCCCACAACCCTAGTTGTGGATTTAGTTACTCATATTAGCAAGAACACAATTCATAATTTTAGATAAAGAAATCATGGACTTACGTAAAGAGAATAATAAATCCAGAAATTCAACTTGAGTTGCAAAGTCAAAATCTTCAAAACGAACTTGTAAAATTAATAATTGCTAGAATTGTAATTAAATCTCCAAAGTCACAAAATAGAACTAGAAGAATAATGTCTAACCCCCAAAAACGAGGTTTACATGTCCTATTTATAGAAAAACAAATCATAATTTAAAAAGGAAACAAATTAAGGAAAGTTTGTTCAGGCACGCGTCTTCAATCCACGAGACTGACTTATGGACCATCGATGGATCTACGGTCCGTAAGTCCCTTCCGTCAGCCAGGACTTAGAAAATATTTCAGATCTCAAACAACAGCCTCTCTGAAGCAAACGATGGACTTGCAGTACGGACCGTAGATCGATCTACGATCCGTCAATCCCCTCTATTGCTCCATACTTAGAATCTTCAAAAATCAAGTACTGGAACCCTCGCAGTCTCCTTCTATGGTTTGATCAGTACGGTCCGTAGACCAATCTACGGACCGTCAATTGCCACCGTGGTTCCACACTTGGTCAGATTTCCCTGATTTGTCATCTATCCCTTGTCTGCTGATCTATGGACCGTCAATGGACCTACGGTCCGTAGATCATCTCCGTGAAAGCCCTTTTTCTGCATTTAGCTCAGTTGTCTCCATACCTCTGCGCCCGAACATCTTTCCTGTAAAAATACAATTAAATTCATAAAAAACCAATACGATAAGGCCTTAGACACACACAACTTGTAAGTTAAATGTATTAGAAATATTGTAAACTCACGGTATATCAACACCTCAACTTAAATTTGTTGTTTGTCCTCAAGCGACGCAATATAACTTTAAACGACACTTGTATAGAAGCAAGCATTTCAGGCCCAAGCAATCACATGGCTCTCTACCCCCCCTTACTTTTTTGATGCAACTTTGTTCTTTTAGACTCGACAAGTTAATCCATGCAGATCAAACTATGACACAGATTGACCAACTGACACACAACCTGCACCTTATCACTATCACCAAGGTACCAACTTTCCGATAATGTAACTAGTGCCCTTACTTCAAACGAAATCCCTTTTTCACAAAAATTGAATGTCATTTATGGTGTAAGGATTTATTCAACACTCACGCTCAAAAGTAATTTCAAATACAGTTTGTGCTTTATGCCATAAGCTTGCCCTTATTTTCACTGCTTAGACTCTCCAAACTAGATTCTAGGATCACTATAGGACTTTATTGGCTTGTAACGTAGGCTCAGGGTCAGGTGTGGTACATTTGGGTATTGCTTAGTGACTTTCTGCCCTCCTTGACATTACACTTTGGCTTTTAACCTCTTTTTGCCCTATCTGACATCCTACAGTTTTTCCTTCTTTCACTTGATTTTCGTCAACCAAGGGTGTGACTTCAGAATTTGTAGCTCTTTATTTCTCACATTCATCTTCTTCTTTTTTCTTTTTTTATTTTTTTTTATTTTTAAGCTTTCAACACGTCACATCCTTTCCGCACGTTTTCTCTCTTCTTCACCTCACTCTTTTCATACCCATTTTTCTCTCAGTATCCTTTTTCATAGCCACCCTCAACTTATGGATTTTTCATTCGTTGATGTGCACAATACCCGATATTGGGTCAAGGCCAAGATTGAAGTTACTTTTGCATTAGCCACCCTCAACTTAGGATTTTGGCCTAAGTCGAAGTGCACATGTCCAAGGAAGGACCGGGGCCAACATAGTAGATTATGGGAAGGTGAGTTTGGGGTTTTAGAAAGAAATGGTTTATTTTAGGCTCAAAGTTGGATCAAGGGGAACAGTTATATCATTTGGTTGAATCCTTCTAGGCAATTTGCTAACTTTTCAGAACAATGGCCTATGATCACTTCCTAACCTCTAGATTAAATTGTCTTAGCAGGATTAACCGGGCAAGTTCTAGTTTTGCACAAAACTGTTTGAACAATCAATGATTCTCACCCACTCTTGGCACATAGTTTCATTATCAGATTATTAGATTACCTAGTTCAAGTTTTAGCTCAAGTCGTGCCATCGAGTTGATTTATTATGTCATGCTTAGAATCAACACAATCAACTAATCGTAGTCTACAATTTCTAGCATACATCCCAAAAATCTGACGGGTATCATTTTTTAATAAGCCATCCTGCTTCATTCTATATCATGCTTCTACACATACAATCCTAAGACATGCCGGTTCAACAAAAATTAAACAGTCATTTGGGGAAAAAGAACATAGGCAAGAAAACCCCAAGGGAGGATTCATGAGTTGGGTTATTCAGATTTTACCCTATCACTCACAATTCATTTGCCCCACCCCCAACAAAAATAGATGCAGTTGTCCCCAATGCATAATAGTAAAAGAAAATGGATTGGGTGAAGTAAACCTGTGGCGCAAAGCGCCGGTGAATCATCAACAAGCAAGGGGTTCGGTTGCCCGGAACCCGCTGGAACACCAGTGGGTGCACCCTCAGTAGTGCTTTCTATCAATCTCTCTGCGTTCCCCAAAACAGGCTGGGCCGCTATAACTGGGGTAGAGCTCGACGTCCCTGCAACTCTCTCACACTCCCTCTACTGGCGCAACTCTTCATCTACTATCGAAGCTCTCCTAGCCTCCTTTTCCTGCCTACGCTGTCTCTTGAGGGCTTTTTCCTCCTCAGTGCGATGAGAGCGGTGCCACTTGCCTTTGGCCTGTGTGATTGCAAGTCCCTCCTCGGCGGTCCCACTGAATAGGGCATCTAGCACTGTATCATCAGCCAGTGCAGTAGGGGCAACTTGAGGCTCACGTCAGCCCGGAGGCTAGCAATGTCAGCCTGCAAGGCAGATAGATCTATGGCCGGGGCTGATCGCTCGAGGACCCTCAGTTTGAAGGCATCTAGACAATTATGAACAGCCTGGACCTTCCGGTCCATCATAACCTCCATCCTGCGCTCCACTCTACCCTCAGACTCGGCGATCGATTTTTGTATCCACGGCTAGATGTGGTGTAGCAGTGTGGCCATCTGAGCCTCTAACTTCTGTACTCTGGCCAAGGGGACAACAACAGTGCCCAACTGCGGTGTGGACCGGGAAAAGCTAGGGCCCATGCTAGCTGCTTGAGAGAAGGAGCCCGGGACAGTGTCGGTATGATCGAGGGCGCTGAGGTCATCGCCCTGTGCTTGCCCCACTGTGCCAGCAAGGTCGGTACCTCAACCGGAGGCTCTCTGCGAGGTGCTGCTACATTTGCCTTATCTCTGATAAGGCCGATGTCCAATGCCCCTGTAGGGTGGATTAACCTATCACAATGCCAGATCGACACTCCAGAGTCCCTGCACAACTGAAAGATTAAGCATGGAAAGGGGTAAGTAGTGGAGGTCCTGAATGCCCTCTCGTGTATCTCTGCTAGCAACATGCGGGCAAAGTCGATCTCCACCCCTGCTACCAATGCCGCTACCATTACTGCTCTGTCCCACGTGACTTGATTATCAGCTTTTGTCGGCGACACTCGGTTACGTACTAGTAGCCAAAAAAACTTGGCCATAAAATTCAATGTTGCCTTCCAAATGCCCAACTGTGGAGCTGCGACCCATTCCGCACGCTCGCCATCTGCAGCTATGTATTTGCCAACCAAAGTATCACAGCCTCTCGCTGCTTAGAATTCCTCTGGAAAGCGCCACTCCGCACAATGTCCCATCTGTAGTCAAACTCCGTTGTATTGAGAGACCAAGAGTGACCTGCAGTAGGACCATAGAGAAATCCTCTGATTGTGGCAGGTGATATGTCCACCTAGCACCCTCGAACCAATGTGGAAGTGAGCGGATCCTGAGCTAGGGGCTTCGACCGCTTAGAAATGGAGCCCCGGAGAGTGGCAGCATAGGAAGCATAGAACTCCCGCACAATCTCCTCGCTGTACGTCCCTGGGTCTCGAGCCATCCAGTCACACTTGTGAAGGTTGAACAGCCGGTGAATGTCTGGAACGGTGTGCAAGCTCCCCGTGAGAACTCTCCGCTCTTCTGTGATCAGTCGGGCCATTTTCTCTTTTTCATTGACCATCTTTGCGTCCCGATAAATTTGCCATTGGCCCTCGACACACCATCTATTTAGCTCGCCGGCTACAAGAGTGGGGTCATCATTTGGTGGTGCGGGTATGGATTCCGAACTAGTAGCCTCGTCAGATGAGGCTGCTTGGTCATTTTCTCCAGATTCGGTGGAAGATTTGGCATTGGACCCTGTAGCATGGGCAGACTCGGATTGTGAAGAATGGGCAGACTTGGAGCCTGAAGCATGGTCAGATTCAGATCCTGACATAGACTCTCTGAACTAGAAGCAGCCCCAGTTGGTGACCCGATCAGTGTGTGCTCCTCATCAGACTGGTAGACAGTGATTACGTCGGAAAGCACCTTTCTGGGTATGCCTTTGGCGCGAGAAGTCCTAGTGTTGAGAGGCACGTATGCTGGATCAGTGTCGGTGTCTGTGTCCTCATCAATCAACCGGAAACTAGGGGCAACAGATTTGGACTTGCCCCTTTTGGAGTAGGTGACCATCTTCTTGGGTGCCATTGTACCTGCGGGAACGATATTAGTGCTCAAAACTAACCAAAACTATAAACGAACAATAACAAAGTCCAAAAATATTGCAGACACAGGCTACAGTGGTCATCCATGGAGGGTACCTATGGTCTGTATACTGATCTACGGTCCGTGGGACTCTGTCGTGGATTAGGGGACCAGAAAGATAGGTTGCAGATGGGAACCATGGATGTGCAGAACGGTCCGTAGATCAAGTCCACGTCCGTGGTTCTACACTTGGGTAAATTTTTTTGCGTGTGCATCCAGTGACGAACCTTATCTACGGTCCGTAGATGGATCTACGGTCTATAGACGGGGTATCGTGGATGCCACTTGTGCCCAGTTTTTAGCCCTATATTACTAATCAGACATATATGGCCCTAAATTTCAACATTAACAAACCTCATCATGCATTTCAACACTCAATTATGCTAGTTCTTCATTCTTACGATTCCGATCGGTTATTTTAACACATAATTTAGACAAGTTTTGGAACCCTAAGTCGAAACTTGCATAGAGGCTTACAATCACATACAATAAAACTACACAATCACTAACTATCATTCCAAGGGTATTGTAAATTGTAGACTTATCATGTAATTTCATCAAACAATAACCCTAAGTTAAGACCCAATTCTCGACTTCCTACAATCAGGTTATGAATCAAAATTCAAAGTGAGGGGAAAGTCCATTACCTTACAAGCAACGATGAGTGGGGAATTGTGTGACTACACTTCTTAGCAAGACAATTGAAACACCGCTTTGCTACTAACCGAACACCGGACCTTAAAGGGTGGAATATGGAAGGGAGAGTAAATTAAATTGAAGGGATTTTGGGAATATATGGAAGGGAGTGTTTTATATGGTAGTTATAGAGTTGATTAGGGAGTTGAAAAGATGGGGAAATGGTTTTGGGAGTAAATGGAGGGAAAGGGAATGATTCAAACCAAGGGGTTATTTAAGTAGGGGGTCCGGGTCGGGTCAGCAGCCTTAGGGTTTGGACTCACGAGACCCCGTCTACGGTCCGTGAGTAGATCTACGATCCGTAGATCATGACCGTAGATCACTATTACAGTTAGAAAAATTTAGGGGCTTACCTTGGATCTACGGACACCATTGACGGTCCGTGGATCAATCGACGGATCGTCGATGGGATCCGTAGACCTCTGCACCAATTTCCTCGATTCATTATGTGATGTACCTGCACATGTAGCAACCAATAAGCTATTATTTATTTTTTTACATTTTCTTGACACTTTTTAGACACGGACCCTATACTAATTCTAGCCAACACTAAGAACTAAATTAATACAAAGACGCAAGTAATCAAAGAAACTAAACTACTAATTGGAAAACAGAACCCTTTCGTTGCCTAGATTGTACATCTTGGGTTGCCTCCCAAGCAGCGCTTGATTTAACGTCGCGGCACGACGTATGTGTCTTGATTACTCAGACTTCATCAAGATTGTAGGCCTCATCATTTCTTGCACAGTTTCAGCATTGCCCAGATAGATCTTGATCCTTTGCCCGTTCACCATGAACCTTGTTCCATCCTTTTTTTCAAGCTCAACCGCTCCATGCGAGAGCACTTTAGTGAGCAAAAATGGTCTCGGTCCACTTGGACTTGAGTTTGCCAGAAACACAGGCGCAGCCTAGAGTTGAACAGCAGCACAAGATCACCAACCACAAATTCTCGGTTTTCAATTCTTTGGTCGTGGTACCTCTTCATCTTCTCTTTGTACAAGGCTGAACTTTCATAAGCTTGTAGGCGAAACTCATCGAGCATATTCAAGTCATTCATCCTTTGGTTAGATGCGGCGCTCCAATCCAAATTTAACTTCTTCATTGCCCACATAGCCTTATGCTCTAGCTCTACTGGTAAAAATGACAAGACTTTCCATATACAAGTTGGTACGGAGACATACCTATGGGGGTCTTGTATGCAGTGCGATATGCCCATAGAGCACCATCAAGCTTCCTTGACCAATCCGTTCTATTAGCATTCACAGTCTTTGCCAATATCTGTTTGATCTCTCTGTTGGATACTTCAACTTGACCGCTAGTCTGTGGATGGTAAGGAGTGACTACATTGTGACGGACACCATATTTCTCAAGTAGTACCTTGAATAACTTATTACAGAAGTGAGAACCTCCATCACTAATTATGGCCCTCGGTGTACCAAATTTGGAAAAGATATTTTTTTTCAAGAATGCGGTGACACTTTTACCTTCATTGTTGGAGAGTGCAACTACTTCCACCCATTTCGATACATAATCAACCGCGACAAGAATATACTTCATCCCATATGAACTCACAAATGGACCCATAAAATCAATGCCACATACATCAAACAACTCTATCACCAATATAGGAGCTCTTGCCTCTTTGAAATCCCTCCTTCTCTTTGGCAACGATCACAAGATTTGGCGAAGTCATGAGCATCTTGGTGAATGGTGGGCCAGTAGTACCCACATTGCAGAATCTTATGTGCAGTCCGAATACCACTATGATGCCCACCAACAGGTGATGAATGGCATGCTTCAAGTACACTCAACATCTCAACCTTAAGCACACATCGACGAATAATCCGATCAGCACAACTACGATACAAGTAAGGTTCATTCCAAAAGAATCTCTTCACATTATGCATAAATTTTTTTCTTTGGTGAAAAGAGAAATCGGGGGGCACAATATCGCTTGCCAAATAATTAGCAAAGTCGGCGAACCAAGGAATCAAATCATGAGAAGCAGCCAATACCTTTTCATCTGGAAAAGCATCATTGATTTCAGCCCTATCTCCAAGCTTTAGCATAGCCTCTTCCTCTAATCTCGACAAGTGGTCGGCGACTTGATTTTCGGTCCTCTTTCTATCTTTTACTACAAAATCAAACTCTTGTAGCAGTAATACCCATCTAATCAATCTCGGTTTTGCATCCTTTTTCGCCATCAAATACCTCAATGCAGAATGGTCAGTATGCACTATGACCTTAGTACCAAGCAAGTATGATCGAAATTTCTCGAATGCAAAAACCACCGCAAGAAGTTCTTGTTCGGTCACAGTATAGTTCTTCTGAGCCATATTTAGAGCTTTACTGGCATAGTAAATAGGGTGAAGAATTTTCTCTCGCCTTTGACCCAATACTACACCAAGCGCCAGTCCACTCGCATCGCATATTACCTCAAACGGTTGTCCCCAATTCGGTGAAATAATGATTGGTGTTGTAACCAATTTTTTCTTTAACTCTTCAAATGCTCTAAGACAGTCATTATCAAAATAGAACTTACACTCCTTCTCGAGCAATTTGCACAACGGATGTGCAATTTTGGAGAAATCTTTGATGAATCTTCTATAAAAACCTGCATGCCCAAGAAAACTTCTAAAACCTTTTACAGGAATAGGTGGTGAAAGCTTTTCTATTACCTCAACTTTAGCTCTATCAACCTCAATACCTTTCTCAGAAATGCGATGACCCAGCACTATACCTTCTTTCACCATGAAATGACACATCACCCAATTCAGCACCAAGTTGCAATCTTCACATCTTTTCAGCACCTCGGCCAGATTATCTAGACAATGGTTAAAAGAATCACCTACAACTAAAAAATCATCCATGAACACTTCAATAGCATCCTCCTCCATATTTGAAAATATCGACATCATACACTGCTGGATGGTTGCTGGAGCATTGCACAACCCAAAAGATATCCGTTTGAAAGCAAAAGTCCCGTATGGACAAGTGAAGGTAGTCTTCTCTTGGTCTTCTAGAACTATAGAAATTTGATTGTAGCCAGAATACCCATCAAGAAAACAATACCAACCCTTTCTTGCAAGTCTATCCAACATCTGATCCATGAATGGCATGGGAAAGTGATCCTTTTCAGTCCATGCATTCAACTTCTGATAATCCATGCAAACTCTCCATCCAGTAACAGGCCTCATTGGAACACGCTCATTTTTTTCATTTGGAACCATAGTCATACCTTCATAGGCACACACTGCATAGGACATACCTAACTACTATCTGCAATGGGATAAATGACTCCTGCATCCAGCCCCTTTATGATCTCCTTTTTAACTACCTCTTGCTTAGGTGGATTTAATCTTCTCTGGTGCTCAATACTGGGCTTATGCTCTGGCATGAGTTGGATTTTGTGAGAGAAAATACCGAGGGGAATCCCAATAATATCTGCAATAGTCCACCCAATAGCTCGCTTGAACCTCTTTAATACAGTCACCAAACACTCTTCTTTCCTTGAATTCAAATCTGCTGAAATGATGACCGGCAAAGTATTCTCTTCGCCTAAGTATACATACCTCAAGTGCGGTAGTAGAGTCTTAAGCTCCAATTTTGGTGCCTCCTCAATAGATTGTCTTGTGGGTGGGGACTTGCGATTCTTCATGTTTATCTCATATTTCTTTGGTTTGGACCGGTATTCAAGCTTATCAAGTGTGGCTACCAACTCATTATACTCTTCAATACCATCACTATCGAAATTCATCATGACCGCTGCTAGTGCCTCAACACCTAGTCGCTCTTCAATCTGTACTTCTAACCCATTCTCTACTCTATAGGTGATAGTAGATACTGTTTGGAGCTCACCATTCTGCATCATGGACCTACAGTTATTGAAAGTTGCTTCTTCATTGTTTAATCTGAACTTTATCTGTCCTTTTTCCATGTCAACCAACGCACGCCCTGTAGTAAGGAATGGTCTCCCAAGGATGATGGGGACCTTAAAATCAACCTCACAGTCAAGAATCACAAAATCCACCGAAAAGATGAAAGACTCCACTTTTACTATACATCATGGAGCACACCTATAGGCCTCTTCACAATCCGATCAACCATTAGTAGCTGCATTGCAGTGGGTTTTGGGTCCCCCAGACCCAACTTCTTGTAAATAGACAAAGGCATGAGGTTGATGTTGGCACCAAGATCACACAATGCCTTAGCAAAGCGTAACAATCCTATAGTACAAGGGATCGTGAAAGCACCAGGGTCTTCCTTCTTCTACACTAGAGATCTTGTAGCAATAGCACTACAATGCTGCAATCTGTCGTCATCTTCAAAACTTACAGACCTTTTCTTTGTCACCATATCTTTCATAAACTTGGCATACCCAGGCATTTGCTCCAATTCTTCTATCAAAGGGACATTGATAGAAAGCTGCTTCAACATAGTGATAAACCTGCGATATTTACCATCTTAAGTCTTCTTCACTAACCTCTGTGGAAAAGGTGGTGGCGGTCTAAGTATGGGGACCACTTTCTGAGGTGTCTCAGTTTCTAGTTCTATCGCAGTCTCAGACTCCTCTCTGACTTTCACCGCATCATCATCTTTTCTAATCTCAGTATCCACCACAGACGGCATAGGTGGATCTATGGTTTGCTTACCTCCTCGAGTAGTAATTGCCATACAATGACCATCATTCTTGGGATTTTGGATGGTGTTGCTAGGAAGGGTGCCAGGTTGACGCAGATTCACTATAGTAGACAACTGAGTCATCTGCTGCTCTAGATGCTTTATTGACACTGCATGGGCATCAACCTTTTGACCAATGCCAGATAAGTCGTTTCTCATCTCTTTCACATTCTCATCAGTTGCATCAAACCTTCTCATCATCTTCTGCATCATATCTTCAATCCGTGCCAAATTACCTCCAGCTTCCCTAGCACCAGATTCCCGATTTTGAGGGGGAACAGGGTCCAACCCGATAGTTTCTGTTTTCATAATTGTTCCTGTTATAGTTGTTGTCGCGATTGAAGTTCCCATCCCGGACATAGTGACCCTCTCGGTTGTAATTTCCATAGTTTCGACCTTGGTTTCCTTGACCTTGGCACCAATTTTCCGTGTTGGATCCTTGGGCATTTGGTCGGAAACCCCCCGTCTGTTCATTCACCGCGTAAGTGTCCTCTTCATAGTAACACTCCTCAACTGGTGGTGGAGTTCTTGTTAAGTAGTTTATAGCATTTACCTTTTCTGCTCCTACGCTCACATGTTTCAGTACCAACCCCAACTCTGTCCTCATCTGAGCCATCTCCTCACGAATATCGCTCGCAAAGTTGACAGTTGCATTATGAACGGCAAATGTGTTTCTCCCAGTATCTACTCTCCTAGTGCTCCATGCTTTATTATTGCGAGAGATCCTCTCCAATTTTTCAGAAATCTGTGCATATGTACAATAACCATATGAACCTCCAGCAATAGTGTCAATGATTGCTTTATTGTTATCATCCTGTCCTCGATAGAAGTATTCCTTCAGCGACTCATCATCAATACGATGATTTGGAACACCTCTTACGAATGCAGTGAATCTGTCCCAAGAGTTACTCACTGACTCTCCAGGTAATGCTACAAAATTATTGACCCTATCTTTTCGATTGAACTTCTTGGACACTGGATAGTACTTCGCTTTGAACACTTCCGCCAATTGGTCCCATGTAAATATTGAGTTATAAGAAAGCTCAGTGAACCATACTGCAAGGCGTCTTTGTGAGTGACAGAGGAAACACTCGTAATCCAATGACGTCCATATCCAGTCCGGTTTACCTACACAACTCTTGCAAACTACCCTTAGCTTGGATAGGTGAGCATGTGGGTCCTCCGATGGCAATCCCGAGAATAAGCCTCTTGTTTGTAAGCATCTGCATCAAACTACTAGTCACCACAAATGTGTGCCCTGGAGGTAGAGGGGGTAGGACAATGGGTCCATCAGAGTTTTCTATGTTCATGTTGCCCCGATAGTTGTCAGGTTGTCATGGGCCTAGTGGATCTTGTGCCCTCAGCGTATCTCCCAATCGATTTTCAGCTGGAACCTGGTCGTCCCCACCAACTACCCTCTGCTATTGGAACTCATCTGCATCATCCAGATTTCCTCCGATTGGATTAATTGGACCTCTTGGGTTGTTCATTCTTCGTAAAGTGCGGTTTAGCTCTGGATTGTAAGGAGTAAGTGGTTCACCTTGACTCCGTGTACTTGACATACACTAGAGTTAGAACCTGAGAGAGACAAAAACAAAGAGAAAAAGTAAAATACGGAAATATTTGACTAACTTTCAATAATGTAGTTACAATAAATCTAAAAGCCAAAATTCCCTGGCAGCGGCGCCAAAATTTGATACGCTCAAATTACACCTCCCTATAGAAGTATGAGCGATCGTTATCAAGTAGAGAACCCAACTTGTAAGTTGGGGTCGATCCACGAGGAAAAATGGTTTAGACTTTACTTTAACCAACAATTGTATTCAATTAGTCAAATTACTTCCAGAAATAGGTAATGAAAAGGGGGGGGGGTTTGTTTATATGAAACAAATAATAAGAATTCAGTAAGTAATCAGTAATCAAACAAAACTCAATTTCTGGTTGTTATCAAGATGAGAGAAATAACTAGGGTGTACGTGTTTCCCACAAGCTCATAACGCAATAATCCTAGTAACAGCAATCATTTCCTAGTGTATTACATGCAAAGTGATAAGTTAGGGATCTCTAAATCCTTGATCCGGCATCTAGAGAATTTTACCCCGCACCTTGATCCGGCTACGTGTGTATAATTTACTAACCCTTACCTTTACCTCATATTAGACACCATAATCGATGTTTGGCTTAGTTATTACTTCGCACCAATCAACACTAGCCTATTAGATAGTATCATACTAAATCTATGTTGATAATTCTTTTCTTGTTGATTACCTTCTTGATCCGGCAAGTAGCAACAAGGCGAGTTCTAACGCGTGCACTCGTTAAAAAGACTTCTAAACGAAAGAATTATCAATGCATACAAAACACTATTCATGAATTGCTTATTTACTATTCATATTTTGTTAATCGTTCATGGTTCCCACAACCCTAGTTGTGGATTTAGTTACTCATATTAGCAAGAACACAATTCATAATTTTAGATAAAGAAATCATGGACTTACGTAAAGAGAATAATAAACCCAGAAATTCAACTTGAGTTGCAAAGTCAAAATCTTCAAGACGAACTTGTAAAATTAATAATTGCTAGAATTGTAATTAAATCTCCAAACTCACAAAGTAGAACTAGAAGAATTATGTCTAACCCCCAAAAACGAGGTTTACATGTCCTATTTATAGAAAAACAAATCTTAATTTAAAAAGGAAACAAATTAAGGAAAGTTTGTTCAGGCACGCGTCTTTAATCCACGAGACTGACTTACGGACCGTCGATGGATCTACGGTCTGTAAGTCCCTTCCGTCAGCCAGGACTTAGAAAATATTTCAGCTCTCAAACAACAGCCTCTCTGAAGCAAACGACGGACTTGCAGTACGGACCGTAGATCGATCTACGATCCGTCAAACCCCTCCATTGTTCCATACTTAGAATCTTCAAAAATCATGTACTGGAACCCTCGCAGTCTCCTTCTATGGTTTGATCAGTATGGTCTGTAGACCAATCTACGGGCCGTCAATTGCCACCGTGGTTCCACACTTGGTCAGATTTCCTTGATTTGTCATCTATTCCTTGGCTGCTGATCTACGGTCATCACCTACGGACCGTCACTGGACCTACGGTCCGTAGATCATCTCCGTGAAAGCCCTTTTTCTGTATTTAGCTCAGTTGTCTTCATACCTCTGCGCCTGAACATCTTTCCTGTAAAAATACAATGAAATACATAAAAAAAAACCAATACGATAAGGCCTTAGACACACAACTTGTAAGTTAAATATATTAGAAATACCGTAAACTCACGATATATCATGAACCTGCTCCACCAATGGCTAAAAAATGGCTCCGCATCACGGAAACACCGTGGATTCTACTGTCTTAGAATTTAATCTCCAAAAACTCCATGGAACACCTCCGCGTCACGGACTTATTCCTCGATGAAATCTGTAAAATAAAACTCAAGTTTGACTTGTTTAAAAGGTCCAACTAAGTGAGGGGTGGTTTGGGTAGTTTGGGGAATTAATACAAACGGTTATTCTACCTAGTTTAAGGTATTTTAAGTTGGTTAAAACCCCAAAACCTAGAATTAGACCCCATTCTTCAAATTGACCCTTCCTTCTCAAAATAGATTCTCTCAAAAACTCCATTGAAGACCTAGATGAAGCTCAAGCTAGAAGATAAGTTTTCAACTGATTTCTTCTTCAATTTCATGGGTCTTCAATAATTAAGGTATGGTAACTCTTGATTCTTAAATAAGCTCTCATTCAAGGAGATCTATCAAAGATTTTAAAAAGTGATTCAAAGACCAAAATTCCCAATTTTCAATCTAAACATGGGTCCCTTGTCAAACGATTTTCTAAATCATTCTATTGTTGAATTAATGTGGAATTAAGGTTTTTAAGATAATTTTCAAGGAATTCTTGGAGAACCCATGATCCCTAAATTCTCAAAAATTGGCCTATGATGTGGGTCTTTGTGAATATGATCTCTATTGGTGAAATTATGTATAGATTAGATTGTATTTATGTTTCCTATGATTATCTATATTTATTCATGTTGAATTGTTGGTATATTGATGAGTTGAGAATTATGGCCTTATGGGCAAAGTTATGGGTTGATCCCTTTGTTTATAGAATTGTACTTGGATTATGTTTATGTTATTGAATTGCATTGTTGATTCCTATTGCTATCTATGTCAATTGATTATGAATTGTTGAGGATTGATACATGGTGATCATGGATTGGAGAATTGGTAAGTTGACCTAACTTCTATTCTATAGTATGAGAATTGATGTTGAGTGGTTTGGTCCACTTATGGTGGCGGTGTTTACTTCTTGTCTATTTATGCATGTTGAGATCATGGCCTTAAAGGCAATAGATGTGAAGTGAATTAATGATTATGATGCATATATTTATGAAATTGTGCTATGAAAGTTATGTATGAAATCCTCAATGCTAGCATGATGTTTAAAGTGTGTTGATGATGAGGAGTATAATGTGAATGATAATGTTAGGGATAAGGTGTGGTCTACATGATTGATTATGTCAAGTACTATTGTGGAATGACCCCTACCTATATGACCCCTATATGAATGTTTCATTATATAATTGTTAGGAGTACCTATTCAATGTTGAATGTGTCCTTGTCTCCTATGATGAAGTGTGGGTGTGTGGTCTAGAATCCCTAAAGGCTTTATATGTGAATTGCTCATGATTTGGGGACTTTGTGAATGTGTTGTGATCCCTTGAAAGGAAGTGCACTCAATATCAATGTTGTTGCTATTATGTCACTATGAGGACAAAATATGCATGCACACACACTCTACATGTATAGCTATGAATATGATGTGTTATGGTGTCTATTGAAAGGTTAACTCTTATATGCACCCTTACTATTATGCGTGCAAAGTGTATGATTAGCAAGGTATGAATATGTATTGTATCAAGGTATTTATGTGAAAGGCTTTCTAACATATGTACACACACACATGAATGAGTGAATACAATTTATGATAATCTAGCGAAAGTGAGTCTCTTGAAAGGTTTCCTCAATTGTACTCTAAACTAGACTATGTTATGAATATGGTATGACTATGTGAAAGGTCATTCTCACATAGTGTAGGTTCTATGATGAAAGTTCATTCTCATCTTAGAAACCTTTGAGCTATATGATATGAGGGATTAAGTCCCTAAAGCCTATTTTATGAACTAATGTTAAATAAAGGCTTAAAGATGTTTAAAAAGGGAGTTGGAGCTTAGCACCGAGTGAACATGAAAAATGAGAGAGGGGGCTTCACGTTTAGCAAGTCCAGCTTCCCACAAGAGAACCTTCACGTTTAGCAACTCTGGGTTCCCAACATAGATGTTGTCTCATGAGATGAAAACCTCCACGCCTAGCAAGTCAAGGTTTCTAGTAGCAATCTCCTTGTTCCATAACTACGTGCCCCCATAGGTCTTAGCTTAGTGGATCCACTAGATAGCTATTATGTATGTAGGTCCTACCTTGGCAAGTAGTACCCTCTCTTTTCGGTGTGGGAGTAGAACACCGGATTCCATGTAGCTCACATGGTCTATGTTGGTTATGGCAATGTCTCCCAATAGTTAAGAAATGAACTAAGATAAGAATATAAACTCTAGTCATGATTTCTTGAAGAGTTACTTAGTGTAGGTAGGACTATGGACCCTACTTATGCATTGCACAAGTGGACTCTAAGGGAGGTTATGATTAGGCTCTTTATGTAATGAAGACTATGGTCTATGTATGTTAATATGAAAGCATGTTAAGGTTGACTTTACTTATGTCAAGACATGAAGTATGATTATGCATGTGAATTACACTTATGACTTCTTAATGGGTTTGCTTAGTATATGTGGGGGTATGGGACTCCATGTGTACATTGCACAAGTGAGCTTGTGAAGGGGTTATGAGGGTGGTTTACCTATGATAAGAACTAAATGAGTTATGACTAATGATGTAGTAAGTGAATGAGTCCTTATATGATGTTGTGAAGTATGTTGGTCTTATGTCTAATGTTAAATGAAGATGTTATGACTTGTTTAATACAATGTGCCTAGTCTATGGTGGCTTCCTAGGAACACTTGGTGTGAGTAGTATTATGGGTTGCTACTTGTACATTGCACTAGTGTGACTTAGGGGTTGTCTTAGGTGATGGTTCCTATGTGAAGACTATGTCTTATGGTGTGCTTATGACTCTATAAATATAAGTGGTTGGGTTGATGAAGGCTATATGTAAGTTTACCCTTGGAAATCTTAAGGTGATACATTGTATTGAATGTGCCTAAAATGTTATAAGTGGCTCTAAAAAGGCATGATGCATGGTTTCCAATTAAATGTCCCTTTTAAAAGCATGTTTTCACATGGTTATCATACTTAGTGCATTCTTGTACTAACACCATTCTTCTTCATCTTTTTACACCAAGTGTAGGTGGTGGTGGCTAAAGGGCCTTTCCTAGAAGTGATGAGCTTGGCATACTATTCCCAAGTTCGGGTGTGTCCTTAAAGATTCAAGGAACTTTAAGTTAAAGAGCTTCCTTAAGTTCAATGTACTAGATAGTAGTTTCTTTTGTATTGTAAGGGCTATGTCCCTCTTCTGTTGTAGTCGCGTTTTAAGATGGCTACCTTGGGACGTAGTACTTCGATTTTGTATTAAAGATTTAAATGAGGTGACTTTTTAAGTCTTGTGTTATATTATGAAAAGTTTTAAATTTTCCACTATTTTTCTATGATAAATGTTATGACGAATGCTAAGGGCTTGTATAAGACCTCCGAGAGGTCGAATACGCCGGTAACAGCTAGGGGGTGCTCTCGGGTTGTTATAGTTAAGGAGTTCTATGGGAGCTATGCACGGTTACTCCCGAAAGGAAAGAAGAAAGCTGGATCAGTGACATCATTAGAATTTGTTGAGGTGCGTGGGAAGAAAGTTAAATGCAGTGAGATGGACATAAATGAGTTGCTTGCTTGCACAATCCGGCTAGTCCAAACTTTGACTATGTAACTTAAGACCAAGTTGTTAGATGACTTGAAAGGGTGGTTGGCCCCATTACTTTCTAATGTTTCACCCCCATGGATAGAGGCGTGGGTCCCAACTGAAAAGTGAGATTTGAAAGTGGCTGCTAGGTACTGGTTCGGTTTCATCAGCAACACCTTGATGCCATCCCAAAATTACAACATCATCCAGCATTCGAAGGCTGCACTTGTGGGGTGCATTATCGATCGGGAGAGCCTAAACTTGGGGTCGATTTTGCTCAGGAGATAGCCATGAGGGCCAAACAGATTCAGACCTCATTGCCTTTTCCAGTTCTCATCAGCAATCTTTGTCACCGGGATTGAGTGCCATTTATGGCAAAGACTGATATTAAGGTGACTCCTACCTCATCTAGTGACATCAAAAGGATTGAGGCTAAGTATATAAAGGACAAGTCTGAGCAGAGAAGGAAAACATCAGTGGATACATCCCCAACTGTTGATTTAGAGGCTATGGAGATTGATACTCTACTTCGACCGGTGAGCCGATATGTATGACTAGGTCCTCCACCCCTGCTACTTCTGTTATCTCCCGCTCCCATTGACACATACCATGCTACATAAAATAGGCCACCTCGCCCATTCGACCGATGTGCGTGCTTCTAGACTTGAGGTGGTTATACCCTCTCTGATCGAGTGAGCTATTGGGGCTCACTTGCTCCTACTCGGGAGGAGTTACAGGGACAGATCAAGTTGATTACTGTCATGGACAAGCTTTAGATGCATTGACTACTAGGGTGGAGGCATGTTAGCAGAGTGATCGACATTCCACTAATTTGACAGCCTTTAGGGCTGATATTGTTGGACTCTAATGTGATGTGGATGAGATGAATTCCACATGCATCTCTATGCTTTGGGCTAGATTTGACTTTCCTCAGGGCTCCAGTTCAGATATGCCAGCTACTTATAAGATCCCTCCGGTTACTCTGACTGGAGATGTTGCTGTAGCTGATGATGGTGATGAGTTGGATACGCCAGAGACTTATAAGAATGAGTTAGTGACTCGTGAGGAGGCGGTGTAAAAGGATTTGGATGATCTTGAGTTTGAGATGGTCCAGATAGTTAATGAGAATTCCTTGCACGACACATCAATGATTGGCTCGAGTGGATCTCAGCCCATGAAGGAGGTTGTTGCACAACCTTCCTGTGTAAGCGATGAGCCAGGCACTGATGCCTCGATTAAGGACTCATCGATAACACAGATTCACCTCAGTCTTAGCATGACAGGGGGATCTTGACTCTCCTGCACTTTTATTTACTTTTGAGAATTTATTTATTTTTACATTGAGGACACTGTTTAGTTCTTTTGGTGTGGTGATGGTATCTTCATACCTAGCCCTTTGGGTTGTATTTCGTTCTGCTTTGGTTGTTTGTTTGATTTTACTATTTTGGTGCTTCTAATTGTGTTGAATTTTCTCATTCGTTATGGCTTAAATTGTGAATGTAGATTTTAAATGTTATTGATCCAGCTCTTGATTACTTGATGTGAATGTTATGGATATTCTCTTGTGCATTTGAGTGTCGGTTGTGACTAATACCAATGACTTGAATAGTGCTTCTGATGAACAATATGTTGTGCTAGTCCGATGAGGAAATTTGAGTTGTATAAGTCTTATGTGAACTCTTAGCATCTCATTGTGACTAGCTGATTTGTCAACGTGAGTTTTAGCAATGACCGTTGCATGCGAGCTTAACTTCTAGATTCATGATCGATGATTGTGTTGAATGCCTCGTGTGCTGAGGTTTTCTTGAACTATATGCATGGTTATATCTAGAACTTGTCCCGTTGGTCCAATTGACTATTTTTGGTGAATGATGGAAATGATCTTAGGCATAAATCTTTGAGAGTGAACCAAATTGCTATACCCCTGACCACCTTGTGAGTGTGTGGACCTAGCTTGGAACCATTTGAACCTACCCTTTTCTTTGGAAGAAACATAACCAAAATGGCCTTATTTCTTCCCCACCTAAAACTTTCATGAAGCATTGGTCTGTTTGAATAGCCAACTTAGGCTAGTGTGGTAAGAAAGAGGAAAGACATTGAATAAGAAGTTCGTGAAATCCACCCTTGAACAATTCTGTTGAAGAAATAAATGAAAAAGGTGGAACCCTTTCATATAAAAAGAGAGAAAGAAAAGTAAGAAAAAAGTATTAAAAAATTATATAAATTGTGCATTGGTGGAAAGAAAAGGTGTATTCGATGAGCTATATCAAATTTTTGTGTGTGTGAATGTACCAAGGGTGGGTTGTGAAGATTAAAAGAATGAAAGAAAAGGAAAAGATGTGAAATTTCAGACATGCTTTATGAAGGTGGAAGTCACTAAGCCAAAATGATCATACCTTTACCCTCAACGGTGTTACAAGCCTTGAAAGACCTTTGTGATCTTGCATAAGACGAATGATGTGTTGATCAGAAAATATGGGCAAGCCTATGGGTAAAAATCACACATGTATTTATCATTGAGATAGTGAGAGTTGATTTTGATTCCTTTTATTGTAATCTTTGATTAGATTCGTGAGAGCTTGTAATCCTTCTTGGCATGAGGGCATTCAAATACTATTGTTACACATGAATTTGCATTTGCAGTGAGCATTGTCACTTGAAATCTATTTGATGATGGCTAGGAATAGTTTTAAACTTTTAGTGCACAATTATACATTGCATATGTAGTTTGAACCTTATGAGCATTCGTGTTGAGTCTCAGTAGCACTATTTGTAGACATCCTTGTTGGCTTGATTGATCTTGTGTTTTACTTAAGGGCCACCAAAAGTTTAAGTTGGGTGTGTTGAGTCGGGGATTTTGACTCATTTAGGGCTTATTATTCAAGGATTTAGTGTCCTCAATGCTTATTTTACGCTCATAATTGATGTAAATATGTTGATGTGAAGCAAAGAAGGTTTAACAGTGAGGCAAGGACATTATGATACAAAAAGGAGCGAAAAATTGAAAATGTTGAAGGAAAGCAAAGCTGGAACTTGACTTTGAGTGACTCATCGAGTGGACCTTCAACTTGCCTAAAGTTCCAACAAAACAACCCATGGACAAAACCAATTTGGTGAGCAAACGAGCTATTCAGTGACATGTTGAAAAGATCGGCGATAGCAATCAAGATCGCCAAAAGTTCTAGAATAATTTGATGAAAGAGCCAAACCAAATGGTGAGAAGAGGAGCAACTCGATGGATCGCCGAACTGGTCGGCGAACTTGATTTACTTTTCCGAGTTGACTCCTGATGAGTACACAATTTGGACTTATTTAGGGATATATTTTGATAGAAATAGTGTCCTTAAATGCATATTTTGTCTCAATATCTGATGAAAATCTTTAATTTCAGGTATTTGGAGTTTGAGACAAAGCATGGACACTACTTGGCAAGAAGGAACAAGGTGACTGAAAAGAACGAAGAAATAAAGGCCTGAAGATCGCAAAACCCAGTTGGCGAGTCACTGATCGCCCAGGATATCGCCTTTTATTCTACTGCGCTGAGCCCTGAAGGAAAAGGTCAAGTTGGCGATAAAATGAAGCAGTCAGCGTGCCACCAAACAGTTTCGTGAAGCAGTACCATATCGCCCAACGACTCAAAATGCGAAGAGGCTAAAGGCTAAAGTAGGAAGGCGATAAAATCAACCAAATGGCGGATTGCCGAATGTATCGGCGATCCCGACTAACTTCGTCGAAGGGTCCTTCGCAGCACATTTTCACACACTATAAATACTTGTTTAAATTTCTAGATTAGTATCATATCATTATTATTCTTAAAACATTTTACAGTTTTTTAGAGAGTTTAATTTTTAGAGGGATTTGGAGACTTTGTTCTAAGACCTTGAAGATTTAAAGGGATTCAACTCCAAGAAATTGGATTTGGGTCTCGAAGATTCTTCACTCTTGACGTGTTTTAAGAACTAATCCTTCATACCCAGTTGATGAAAACTGATATTGGTATACACTTTTATCTCTTTTACATGTCTGGCTAAAACCCCAATTCTTGGGATGTGATTTTGTGAATATGTGTTAGATTATCTGTTGGGTCTTGCTTGTTGATGGTTTATTTGTTGTTTAAATGTGATTTCATTTAGTAGTTCTTTATGAACTTAATGGAGTTGTAGTTGCAAATACGATTTCATCATAGTGTTTTCGACTTGCTTGAGAGAGAGGTCGTAAAACTAAGACAGTAATTGATAAACGGTGGTATTGGGTCGATATGGGTTCATCTCAAGAGAGTGAATTCTAGTCCTTCCCCCATACATTCAGCTCGAGAGAGTGAATGGGATAAGGAAGAGGTTGTATTTAATATGGCAACACGGTGTTCGAGAGAAATCGAGTCAATTTGGGGTAAGTTGCTCGAGAGAGAATTTACCCCCACTATAGTCTAGCCTACTCACAAATACTCAACATGTACTATCAAAAGCATGTACCCAACAATTTAGTTTATCCCGTATTCCTAGCACATCCCAAGAATCCCGTCTCTCTATCTAGTTTTTCATATATTTTTTCTGTTTGTAGTTGTTCATTAATACAAAACTCCCCATTGATAACTGACGCTTTCGTCACCCCCTTTAGATTTTGTATGTTTATATTCAATAATGTCTATAGCTATGACAAATAAGAACTAAATTTTATTTTTCTATTAATTCTCAAAACCACTCCCTTGATTGGGTTACTTTAATATTGTACGATTGTAAACACTCGAATTGGAAGTTGTGTCTTGATTACGCAAACATCAAAATGGGGCCGCTGCCGGGGAGTACTGTTATTTGAGAATTTTTAGTTTAGTAAAATTTTTGTTCTTCTTAGTCGAATTTTACTAACTTTATTTTTAGTTTTGTTTTCCTTTGCGTTGTTGTTGTAGGCAGATACCCTGAGCATGGTTGAGGGAAATGGTAGCAAATTGGTTGAGACGAATGAAGAAGTCGAGAGGGACTTCAAGTTAACCGCACTGGTAACTCAGCTGAACGATTTGACCACCAAAATATCAGAGGTGGAAGACTAGTGCAAAAGTCAAGGGAGGTACATACCTCCTCATGAGCGGAAGAAGTCTAGAGATAGGGAGAACAATCGTGTCAAGGACATACTACAAATCACTCTCCCAAAGATCACAGAACATGATCGAGTGTTGGAAGAGATGAAGGAGAATATTGGAGTATTGAATCAGATGATTGGCTCTTATTCTAGATCGATCCATCTGATCAAAACACTTATATGTTATACAGTGCCTCCTTTCCACTCAAATGAATCATTGGAGTTTCCTAGTAACACTAGGGCTAACCCCAATGATGGAGAGTAAGGACTTGTGTTGGGCCACGACGTTAACTAAGGCGCTTCTTGGGAGGTAATCCATGGCCTTAAATGCTTTATTTTTTTCTCAGAAATAATGGTGTTCTGATTTTGTATGTTAGAGTGTGAAAAGTGCAGGTTGGAGGGCATAAGTCCAGTTGGCGAATCGCCGAGGATTTTGGCGAGGCCGACTCAAACCGTCGTTAAATGCAAGAAAATCTTACATCAGATTCTATAACAATCGGCGACACCAGGAGCAACATGGTGAGTCGCCAATTAGGTCGCGACCCTGATGAAGACCACCATTTGGATCCTGACTTTGACTGAAGGTCCTGTAAAACTCGATGAGGTAAGTAACCACTCGTCAGATCACCAAGTAGCTGGGTGAATTCAACTAATATCACCGAATGGGTGAGATCTGGATAAGGTTTTATAAGCTGCGAGTTTAATCTCTCAACCTTTTTCATTTTCCCTCACTCTTGTTCTTCGCAAAATCATACCTACTTAGTGTTTTTAGTATTTCCGCATTCGATAAGTATTTTAATTGATTGATTTGTGCTCAGAATTGGATTACTTTGCTGCCTAGCATTTTAGTCTTCTTTTAATCGAAAGTTAAGGTTGGTTTTCCCAAACCCCGCATTTATTTTTTATATTTGAACTCTTATGCAAGTGATATTATTTGGTTGTCGCGTGTGGGGCCTCTCTGATATGTTTAGATTGTATAAATGCCAAGTTTAATGAGTAAATCTTGCCCATTTTATCTTGATTTTTGAATTCCCTTTTTGTTGCGCGTCAAAAATGAATTAAATCTTGTGGGGTTGTACGTGCAGGGTGTTTAGCATGGTTCAGTATTATGGGTATGAGCTTAATTGTACTAGTGCATAGTTTAATTTTGTTTTCGGGGGTTGTGAGGTTGAATTTGAGAAGGTGGGTTGCATGAAGGTATGTTGGGCCGTTAGGCGAGCTAGGTCGAGCTCGCCGAACCACTCTGAGGCTCTCCTAATGACCCCATCTCACCTTTAATTTCATGTTATATGTGTTGTTGGTTTTTGTAATTTTCAGTGAAAAGTCTTTGGTCGCCAAAATCATTTGGCGACTCGCCGAAAGTCTTCTTGATCGCCATTTGTCTGCACTCTTGAACCTTTGTTGCACTGTATCTTTCGATGGACAAAGCCCTGCTCGCCGAAAAAGGTCGGCGACTCGCCAAAAAGACCTTTCCATCGCTAACATGCTAAATTTTTTAAGCCAATCCTGTCAGCGAGCCCGACCTAGCTCACCAAAGCGATTTGGCGATTCACCGATTTATTCAGTGAGTCTTTCTAGAACTGTGTTTACATGAATTTCATTTACTCTTTCTAACTTTTCCCACTATAATTGCACCATGGCTAGGTCTAAAGTTTCTGGGAGAAACATGCCACGGCAAGGGAAAGAAAAAGGGATTACAATCTATAAGGATGCAACTGCATCCAGGGGATAGGCCACAAAACATTCCACAACTGGTGAAAAAGGCAAGGGCAAAGAAAAAGCCCTTGAGTTGTCAGAAGTAAGCTCCGTTAGTGATGACTTTTATACAAATGACCCCAACCCATCTGAAAGTGAGGGTGTGGGTTCTGATGAGGATGACCTGATTGAGGCACAAAGTGCTAAGTTACGATCCAAAAAGTTGAATGATCCATCTAGGATCAGGAATTATCAATACGACTCCTACTCCTCAAGTCCCAGAGTAGGCAATAATGCTGGCACCTCCAGTACAGTGTCCTCCGCCCAAGTCAATGAATAGATTAAAGGCTGACCGGCTAAGGACGATTCTTGAGGAAAAATGGCTGTCCATAGATGGGGTTATTGATAGGTACCCAGAGATAATGGAGTGCTTGAGACACCACAAGTTCCATATCTTTACCAAACCCCGTGGTCCTTATATTCCAAATTGGGTAAGAGAGTTCTACAGTACATACAGTGCACCAATACCTCAGAAAAAGCAGCTAGCAGCAACTTTCAAAGAAGTTGACTACATGGATGTTAGAGGCCGGAGGGTGAAGTGTGATAGTGAGGCTATCAACGCAGTCTTGGGCATGTCCACAAATATTACGGATCACTACCATCATTTGATCAGAAAAAAGAAGTTGGATGAGATGAAAGAGTAGTTAGCCCCACTGATCTCAGATGATTCTCCGAAGTGGTTAAAGGAAGGAGCTCTGATTGAAAAGAAAGATCTGAACATTGCCGCAAGATTCTTCTTCAGTTTTATCAGTAACACAATTATGCCATCCCAGAACAAGTCAGTTCTTCGCCATGCCAAGGCAGCCTGCCTGGGTTGTATCATAGAGAAAGCTCGGATAAATTTGGATACGATCATTGCTTCAGAGATATTCATGCGTACAAGGCAGCACCTGACCTCACTTTCATTCCCAGTATTGAGCACGAAACTGTGCAAACAAGCTCGGGTACCTCGAGATGACAACAAGGATGTGGAAGTGATGCCACATCCTCTAGTGATATTTGGAGGATCGAAGTCGAGTACCTTAAGGATCAAGTATAGAGGAAGAAGACAGCCTCGGTGGAGTCAGTGAACACAGAATCATCACCTGCAGAGGCATCTTTGCCTACTCCGGTCCCTGGGCCTTCAGGCTTCCTTGATAAATGCACCTGTTGCTGGATCCAGTAGAGCTAGTCCTTCTGAAATCACTCCATGCACCGATGACCAGACGGACGGAGCGACTACTTAGACATGATCCCCTCTTTACCTCTCTCTCTATCTTTCTTTAATCTACATTCTGGATATTTTATTATTTGCATTTGAGGACAAGTAGTTTTTCATTGTGGTGGGGTGTGGCCCACCTTTGTGTGGTATTCGTCAATTATGTTTTGTTTATGTAGTTGTGTTGTAAGCTATAATTGTGTTAATACTTCTTCCGTGGAAGGTTTGAGCTTGAGGCTTCTTTTGCTTTAAATTGCAAATGATTTTTGCAAATTATTTTGACCCTTCCGAAAATTTTTTGCCACATCTTGTATGTGTTGAATGTGGTTGTTCTTTCACAAATTTGAGTATCGATTTTTATTAATATCGATGACTGAAATAGTGCTCATAAAAAAAAATATGAATGTGCTACTACGATGAAGCCAAATGAAGTTGCATAGACAATATGTGAATCTTTGCATCTCGTTGTGACTAGCCAATTATTAAATCAACACTACAGGAAAAACTGCTTATAAGGAAGGGAAATCTCATCCTTAAATGTCCATATCTGGTTGCAACTGAACTATTACTATGGAAAAATCTTGGTCGCCACTCGTCCTAAAAGGAACAAGGCGGCTGAAAATAACAAAGAAATGAAGGCCTGAAGATCATCGAACCCAATTGGCGAGTCGCCAAACGGCCTGGAGATCGCCTTTTGTTCTAGTGCGCAGAGCACTGAAGGAAAAGTTGAAGTTGGCGATGAAATGGAGCAGTGGGTGTGTCGCTGAATAGGTCTGCGAAGCAGTACCATATCGCCCAACGACACAAAATGCGAACAAGCTAAAGGCTAAAGAAGGAAAGCAATGAAATCGACCAAACGGTAGATCGCCGAATGTATCGGCGATCCCAACTAACTAACTTCACCGAAGGGTCCTTCGCAGCACATTTTCAAACACTATAAATAATTGTTTAAATTTCTAGCTTAGTATCATATCATTATTATTCTTAGAACTTCTTATAGCTTTTAGAGAGTTTAAGTTTTAGAGGGTATTGGAGACTTTGTTCTAAGACCTTCAAGATTCAAAGTGTTTCAACTCTAAGAAATTGAACTTGGGTCTTGAAGATTCTTTAATCTTGACGTGTTTTAAGACTTAATCCTTCATACCCAGTTGATGGAAACTGATATTGGTATAAAATTTTATCTCTTTTACATGTTTGGCTAAAACCCAATTCTTAGGGTTTGATTTTTTGAATATGGGTTAGATGATCTATTGGGTCTTTCTTGTTGATGGTTTATTTGTTGTTTAAATGTGATTTTGTTTAGTAGTTGTGTATGAACTTAATGGAGTTGTAGTTGCAAATATGATTTCATGTTAGTGTTTTCGGCTTGCTTGAGAGAGAGGTCGTAAAACTAAGTCTACTAAATTGATAGCCGGTGGTATTGGGTCAACATAGATTTAGCTCGAGAGAGTTAATTCTAGTACTTCTCCCACACATTCATCTCGAGAGAGTGAATGGGCTAAGGCGGAGGCCGTGCCTAAAGTGGCAACTTGATGTTCGAGAGAAATCGAGTCGATTCGGGGGTAAGTTGCTCGAGAGAAAATTTACCCCCACTATAGTCTAGCCTAGTAACAAATACTCAACAATTTACTAGCAAAAACATGTACCCGACAATTTAGTTTATCCCGTATTCCTATCACATCCCAAGAATCCCGTCTCTCTATCTAGTTTTCGTACATTTTTGCTATTTGTAGTTGTTAATTAATACAAAATCCCCCATTGATAATTGACATTTGCATCACCCCCTTTAGATTTTGTATGTTTATATTTGATAATGTCTATAGCTATAACTAATAAGAACCTAATTTTATTTTTCTATTAATTCTCAAAACCACTCCCTTGGGACTCGACCCAAACACTTGGTTTGGTTAATTTACTATTGTACGATCGTAGACACTCGAATTGGATGTTGTGTCTTGATTACCCAAACATCAACTCCATGCTGAAATTTTGGAAACGTATAAATACAATTTTTGAAAGAAGAAAAGGAGTTCCCACACTGTTTATCTTTTGGTTTTTGAGTTTTATATTTTAGGACATTGTCTTTATATTTTGAGTTCTTGGGATTAAGATTCGGAGATTTTAGTTGCTTTAGCTTTGATTTCAACATTTGGGGATTGCAGATAGTTAGCAAATCAGATGAAAAACCTTGTTAGTAACGATATCTTGCTTTTCACTATGCTTAGCTAAAATCCCTTACCTTGGGGATTTGATTATGTAGTTGAATGCATTAATTAGCTAATGTGTGTTGTTAGTTTTTTATTTTAATTTTGTTTTAAGTGGGTTCAATTAATTGATCATGTTTTAATTGAGAAATTGTTGTTGCAAATGAAATTCTAGCTTAGTTCTCTATGCTTGCCTCGAGAAAAAGGTAATAGAGTAGAATTATTGATTGATAGTTGCATTGATTGCCTCTTTAAAATCAAGATTGATAAAGTGGGTTTGATTGCATCCTAACAAATCGAGCTTGAAAGAGTAGACTAATTAAGGAATTGGGTTGTTCTGTTGTGTTATGCTTGTTGAGGTTTGAAAGAATTCACTTGAAGCGCAATAGTTGATTGAGAAATGGCTATTGTACTCAAAACCTAGCCCACCCGTTGAGATTCAACAACTTTAAGCAACTAGTAATCACCGTTTACGTGAAATTAGCATTCAACTGATCACACTCCTAAGGTCCAATCTCTAGTTATTTACTTCACATGTTATTTGTCTTAAATTGGTTACCCAAATACCCCCATTTGATGTTAAACATTGAAACGTTGTGATTTGTTTTGATGTTACCAAATCTTTACTTCTACAAACGATTAGGACACATTTTTACTTCTTAATTAAATTCTTTACCGTATCACTCCATGTGGAATCGACCCCAACTCTTAGTTGGATTTATACTTGTTGGCAACCGCCTACATTTAGAATGGATGAAGTTTAGTTAAGCGTTATCAATATGCAAGTGATGTACTAAGTTTGTTTTAATTTTTTTCTTGCCCAAGTAATAAGCCTTGTTAAAATGTAAATAAGTTAACTTTAATTTGTTTACCTTTAAGGTTTTAACTAGCTAGATCTAATATAATTAAAAAGGTCTAAGTTTAATGAGGCTAGTAACTAATATACCACCACTTAAAGATTCACACTCAAATTTATAGATATTTCATTTATCTTTGTATTCTAAATTGTGATTGTATAGTTGTTCGTTATATAATGTCATAACAATTGGGCTTAACAAGAATAACTGAAATTTATATGTCGGCTTTAAAAACATTGAAGAAATAGGGTGTATACTCGGGAAAAGGATCTTATGATGTTGGTAAGATTTTAAAGAAGAAAAATGGTACAGCGAAATTGTAGATAGTGAAAAGAGGGATGAATTTATTTTAGATGAAAAAAGAAAAGCACGGGAAAGAAGAAGGGGGTTGTATGGTCAAAAGTTCTTTAAAGTATTATCCTATTGTAGTAAAACAGATTAACTTCAAAAAGTTGGGAGAAGAAGGGTTATCTGCATTAGAGATGTTATTTTGTTAGAACAATGTGTATGATAAATTAAAAAATTGTTGCTGAAAGTTACTTGTCACGACCCAGGGACACCCCTAGATGTAACGTGGCATACAAGAGCATGAGAGCCCTCATATAAGCCATTTAGCTTTCATAGTACAGATAATAGAAAATCGATTAGATTTAAAACATTTTCAACAATACCAAAGTATTTATAAAACGAAGAGGAAGTCTTATACACTGTCTCAAAAACCATCTAATATAATAGAATCTTGGAACACAGCCCCTAAAACAATTCTCAAAATTAAATGAAAAGAAAATAAGGAAAGTGGTGGCCATATCCTAGGATGAATGAGGACTCACCAATCTTGAACTCTTCTTCCAATAGAGATCCTAGCCACGAGGATGAGAATCGGGAATGCCAAACCCTACATTTCGATAAGAAATGTAGGCAAGAGTATGAGTTAGTACAAGATGTACTAAATATGATAGCTTGCATAAACTTAACATAAACATAATATTTAGACAACATAAGTCATAAAGCATAATCAATTCACATAATAGATCATTTCAACATATAAGGGGTACTTCTTGAAGTAACCTCAATTCACACATAGTCAAGACATGGATAATCCGCCACTAGTCTTACTCATCATAGAAAGCAAACTCAAGCAACCATCAAAGCTCATCACTTATCATAACATGCTCTAGCTTATCTTTTAAAGACATGGGGAATCGCCTCTTGCCTTACTATAAAGGATCATGGGTATTCGCCTCTAGTCCTTCTCACCTTGGGATAACGGGTTGTCGCCTTTTGTCCTTCATACTATAGGATCATGGGTAATTACCTCTTGTCAACGTACTTTAACATGGGTAGTTGCCTCTTCTCTTTGTATCATGAGACATAGGTACTCGCCTCTTGTCTTTCTATCATATGATATGGGTACTCGCCTCTTCTCTTTCACTTAGGATCATGGGAATTCGCCTATAGTCCGACTCTAAGGAATATGGGTAATCACCTCGTATTCTTCTCATTAGAGGTCATGGGTCATCGCCTCTAACCTCATCTCACTTTCATAATTCCTAAACTTAGATTCATTTTAGGTGAGTAATCCTTTCAACCTAGAATAATTCAACGCGAGAAAACCTATCACATTCATAGATAAGAAAATCATGTGGGAATGATCCCTTTCAGAATAATTACATCAATAATAAACAATTCATAACATATGCTTCAATCTCAAAGCAATTGATATGATAATTATCACATATGCTTCAATCTCAAAGAAATACTTATCACATTTTATTTATCCTATAAGAATGGACATAAACCCTAAATTCTCCTTCCATGGAGTAAAACCCATTTACATCAATTTCATCTTAGAAACATGGGTTAAGCATGGGTACATAAAACTCCATAATAAAAGCATGTAATCCTCTCAATTCAAGCATGATAAATTGTAATTTGATCAATTGAATCAACATTCACAAAGACCCACAACTTTGAAGAAAACTATATCTCCAATTGGAGAATTTCTACTTTCAATTGGGAGAACATTGGGGCTCCATGGATGCAAGGATTCCATGGATGAATAAAGCTATCATACCTTGCTATCAAAGCCCACAAACAGTTTGAGAATGGAGATTTGACCTTGAACCCTAGCTTCTTCTTCAAGTTCTAGAGGGAGAAATATTTTTGAGAGGAAGAACCCATTTTCTTTTGGTAAATTTAAGAGAATGACTTGAATATGTATGTTTTGGGGTTAAAATCACTTATATAAGGGTGCTAGGCATGGGTAAAACAACATAGTATCAATATTAGATAATTAGGAAAAGACCCAACTGTCCTCAAACTTACAGCTAACGCAACCCTTTTAAGCCAGGCTCCACGAGCCGTCAAGGAATTCACAGTCCATACTGGTTGCCGTGGTCCTTAACTAGTGGCTTTGCAAGCCACCACTTTACCCTCTCTCCCTTCACGACCCTCTCCATGGCCCCGTCTAGGTCTTCATGAGCCGTCAAGTGGCTCCTGTGGAGGGTCTACCTAAGAGGGGCTACTGCCTCCCTCTTTCACGGGAATCACCACGTGTCGTGGTGACCACCACAAGCCGTCATGGTTCTCATGGGAGGTAAGCATCCCTTGGATGGGTTGTATGAGCCACCACGGAAATACCACGTCTCTTGGTAACCTTCACGGTCCATCTAGGCATTCATGAAGGGTGCCCAGGCTCAACCCTTGGATTGTGACCTCTCACTTGGTCCCTTACTTTGTCTACTAGATTTCGAGGTGTTACATTATCTCCCCCCTGGGAAGATTCATCCTTGAAGAGGAATTCTACCCACCTCATGAAAGAAAAGACTCAAAACTAGCAGCCCATCAAGCATGCAATTACATAAATGTACATATCCGAGGAGGTAACATCGACTCCAAGCTAAACATACTCAATGCATTATAAGAAAGATATGAACTAGACCTAGCAACCCAATATGCATGAAATTTCAAGACTATTCATACTCGAGGAGGAACTACCATCTTAAAGATAAAAGCATGCTCAACATTATCTCATGAAGTCTAGATGCAATTCATAGTCAATGCACAACAACATGAGGAAAATCAATCACATAAACTCATTTCTTTCAAAATTCAAGTTTTCATGAACATGCATAAAAATAAGGAATCATGGGAATATTTAAAACACATGACACTCAAACAAAGAGTAAACCATGATGAACTCATAACCTCAAGCTATAGTAAGGATAAAAGGAAAAATATGAGGATATAGGGACATCATATTGGCCTCGGATTCCCAAGTAGAACCCTCAAGTAATTGATTCCTCCACAACACTTTCACGGAAGCAACTTCCTTGTTTCTGAACTTCTTAACTTGCCGGTCTAAAATCTCAACCGAAACTTCTTCATAAGAAAGATTCTCATCAATTCCCAAACCTTCTAAGGGAACATAAATGTCGGATCTCCAACACACTTTTTCAACATAGAGACATGGAAAACCGGATGCACTAATGCCAAATCACTAGGTAATTCATGTTCATAAGCAACCTTACAAACACACCTCAAAATTTTATATGGACCCACATAACATGGAATAAGCTTTCCTTTCTTCCCAAATCTCATTACACCCTTCATGGGTGAGATTTCAAGTAAACACAACCATGAACATCAAACTCAAGATATCTTCTTCTAACATCGACATAGGACTTTTTTCGACATTGGGTTGTTCTCAACCTTTCTCTAATAAGTATGACTTTTTCCATTGCCTCATAAACTAAATCGAGTCCTATCAATGCAATTTCACCCACCTAAACCAACCTATAGGAGATCTAAACCTCCTACCATTAAGAGCCTTAAATGGAGCCATACCAATACTCGAGTGATAGCTATTATTATAAGCAAATTCAATCAAAGGCAAATGGTCATCCCAATAACCCTTAAAATTAATGACACATGATCTCATCATATCTTTCAAAGTTTGGATAGTATGCTCTGCTTTTCCTATTGGTTTGTTGACGAAAATCCGTGCTAAGCTTAACACGAGTATCGAGACCCTTTTGGAAAGATTTCCAAAATTAAGTACCTCTATCAGAGATAATGCACAAGAGCACTCCATGCAACCTTACCATTTCCCTTAAATACAACTTAGCATAATATTTTCCTGAATAAGAAACTTTGATGGGAATGAAATGGGACGATTTTGTCATTCGCTCTACTATAACCCAAATCGAACCATACTATCGCCTGGTGCGAGGAAGACCAACTATGAAGTCCATAATCAAATATTCCTACTTTCAAGTAGGAATTATAATGTCTTGAGATAAACCTCCCGATTTCTAATGCTCAACTTTCACTTGTTGGAAATTCAGACAGTTAACAACAAATCCCGTAATATCCTTCTTCATCCCATTGCACCAATAGATCTCCCACAAGTGACTGTACATCATGGTGGCTCCGGGTGAATGGAATACCGAGAGCTATGGTTTTTCTGACAAGATTTGTTCCCTCAAGTCATCAACATTAGGAACACACAAACGACCTTGATATCTAAGTACATCATCTCTCCCTTGGGAGAAAGCCTCAACAGACATTCTAAGCACCACTTCTTTCAATTCTACTAAGGTCGGATCAAGGCATTGCTTGGCTTTCCTATCCATAACAAAAGACAATTCTTAATCATGGTTAAGCATAACACCACTCTTGGTGGAGTCCACTAACTGATCACCCAACTAGGAAAATCTATGTACATATCGTACCAATCCTTTCTTATCTTCTTCTATATGGGAAGCACTACCCATTGATGGTTGGCTAAGAGCATCCGCACCACATTTGCCTTATCATGATGTTAGAGAACACTCATATCATAATCCTTACGTAATGCAAGCCACCTTCTTTTATGAAGATTAAGATCTTTCTGATTAAACACATATTATAGACTCTTGTGATCTGTGAAAACATCTACATGAACACCATACAAGTAGTGCCTCCAAATCTTTTAAGGCAAACACAATTGCCTCTAATTCTAGATCGTGGGTGAGATCATTCTTCTCATGGACCTTAAGTTTCCTTGAAGCATAGGCAATAACCTTCCCATTTTGCATATGTACACATCCCAACCCAATTCTTGAGGTATCACAATAAATAACAAAACCATAGGTTCCTTCTGGTAAAGTCAACACCAGAGCGGAAGTAAGTCTATCCTTAAATTAGTGAAAAATCTTCTCACATGCTTCGGACCATATGAACTTGGCCTTCTTTTTAGTTAAAGTTGTCAATAGAGAGGCAATCGAAGAAAACCCCTCAACAAACCTTCAGTAGTAACCATCTAAACCCAAGAAACTTCTAATATCCAAAGGGGATAAAGGTCTAGGCCAACTTTAGACCGCATCCATGTTCTTAGGATCTACCTCAATACCCTTACTGGAAACAATATGCCTAAGAAAATTTACGGACCTTAGCCATAACTCACATTTGTTAAAATTTGCAAAGAGTTGTTCGTCCTTAAGAATTTGCAACACAATCCTCAAATGATTGATGTGATCATCCTTACTTCTCGAAGAAATCAATTTATCATCAATGAACACAATTACGAACATATTAAGGTAGTCTAAACACTCTATTAATCAAATCCATAAATGCCGCTGGAGCATTTGTCAAACCAAATGACATCACCAAAAACTCATAATGACCATACCTGGTTTTAAAGCCATTTTGGAATATCATCTTCCTTCACCCTCAATTAGTGATAACCCGACCTAAGGTCAATCTTGTAAAAGTAACTCACTCCTTGGAGTTGGCCAAACAAATCATCTATCTTGGGCGAGGATACTTATTTTTAATGGTCACCTTATTCAATTGTCGATAATTAATACACATACGGAGTGATCCATCTTTCTTCTTAACAAACAAAACTGGAGCATCCATGGAGATATACTCGATCAGATGAAACCCTTTATCCAATAAATCTGTCAATTTCTCCTTTAATTCCTTAAGTTCTATGGGAGCCATTCGGTAAGGAGGAATAAAAATAGGCTGAGTATTTGGGAGAAGGTCAACACCAAAATCTATTTCTCTTTACGGAGGAATACCGGATAGATCATCTGGGAACACTTCCAGAAATTCACTAAAATTGGGGACCGAATCAAGATTAGGGATTTCAAAATCCATATCCCTCACCCTAACTGGATGGTACATGCAACCCATAGAAATCATCATTCTAGCCTTAAGACAAAAAATAAACTAACCTTTCGACAGAGAATTTTCCCCCTTACACTCTAGGATAGGCTCATTCAGAAACCGAAATCGACTACACGGGTTCTATAATCGATTGATGCATAAAAAAAGTGCAACCAACCTATACCAAGGATAACATCAAAATCTAGCATATCAAGCTCGCCAAATCAACAAATGTAACTGTATGGGACAAGAAAATGGGAAACTTTCTATAGACCCTCTGCGTTATAGTAGAATCACCAATAGGATTAGTAGAGACATACAAAGGATCTAATAACACATCAAGAAGAATATCAAATCTCATAGCCACATATGACATCACAAAAGACAAGGTAGCACCGAGATCAAGTAAAGCATAAACATCATGTTGAAAGACATTCAACATATTGGTGACCACATCGGGAGAACACTCTTGTTCACCATGAGTCTGAAGTGCATAGAACATATTTTACTTGGGAACATTAGTACCCGAGCCACTTGGACCGGATGAAGGATAGGATTGAGCCGTACGATGACTATCTCTCTCATTCTTAGCAACTCAAGGACAATCTCTTATCTTGTGGTCCATCTTACCACAACCAAAACAATCATTGGAACCCGCTAGACATTTAGCTTCATGTTTTCTTCCACACTTAGCACAATTTGGTAATGGAGACCCACTACCACCTCCTTGAGGTTTAGAGTTAGACACCCTCTCTTTGTTGAACTTAGGAGCATTGGAGGAACCTTTGCCCAAAAACTTTTGACGAAACCTAGGACGACCATATCCATCGGACCTTGCATGAGAGAAATTACCATCACAGGTCTTAGCGCTCTTTATCTCCCTAGACATCTCCTTAAATTTCTCCTCTTCAATCTGTTGGGCATGAATCATGAGAGGAAAAATATCCATGTCATGGACAACCATAACAGTAAGATATTCTTTCACCCCCAATTCAGACACACCCGAAACGAACTTGCTCATCCTTGCCCTAGAGTCGGCAACTACAGAAGAAGCATACCTTGATAATTGAGTGAACATCAAAGCATATTCTTTCACACTCATGTTCCATTGTGGGATATTAATAAATTCAAGCACTTTTTCCTCCCTTATCTCAAGAGGTAAGAGCCTATCAAGAAAACCCGACTTGATCCTTTCCCATTTTAGGGGACCCGCATCTTCCGATCTTGCTTCTTTCCATTGCTTGAACCAAATTTGAGCAACACCCTTAAGTTGATAAGTGACAAATTCTACCTTTTCCACAGGAGTCACTCCCATAATAGCCAACACCTTGTAAACCTTATCAATAAACTTTGAGGATCTTTCTCAACCTTAGAACCATACAATTTTGGAGGATTCATCCTAGTGAAATCCCTCACTCTAGATGCAATCGTACCCATATTTGGATTCATGGGACCACAACCTCCCTTTGGCTTAGGCTGTCATGGCTTAAGCCAAAACTTGGAAAGTTGTACTAAATGCATCAGTCACTAGCTCAGCCAAAGGGTCAATCGAGCTTGAGGAGGAGCTCCTTGACCAACATCTTCTCCCTTGGTCTTTCTAGCATAAGCCCTTCGAGTAGTCATATCCTGTAAACCATCGGATAAGGATTAAGAGAGAGACCTTATAGAGTTAAACTCTATCGCACGACTTAGGGTAATGATGAAGTGAAGTTTCCTAAACATCTCGTAGCCTCTTATTCATAAATGTGGTGCATTTCACACTCATGAAAAAGACTCTATTTGACGTGGTTTTGAGACATCCTAGAACCTTTCTAAACCTTGTGCTATGATACCAAGTTTGTAACGACCCAGGGGCACCCCCTAGATGAAACATGTCATAAAAGACCTCAAGAGGCCTCATATCAGCCACTAAGCTTTCATAGTTAAAATAATAGAAAATCGGTAAGATTTAAAACAATTTCAACAATACCAAAGTCATTATAAAATGAAGCAAAAGTCTAATACACTTGTCTCAAAAACCTTCTAATACAATAGAACATTGGGGCACAGCCCATACAACAATGTTCAATACTAAAATGAAAAGAACATATGGAAAGTGGTGGCCATATCCTCGGATGAATGTGGACTCACCAATCTTCAACTCTTCTTCTAGTAGAGATCCTACCCATGGAGATGAGAATCGGGAATACCGGACCCTACATTTGAATAAGTAATGTAGGCAAGAGTATGCGTTAGTACAAAGATGTCATAAATATGATAGCTTGCATAAACATAAGAGTTAGACAACATAAGTCATAAAGCATAATCAATACACATAATAGATCATTTCAACATATAAGGGGTACTTCTTGAAGTAACTTCAATTCACACTTAGTCAAGACATGGGTAATCTGCCACTAGTGTGACTCATCATAGAAGGCAAACTCAAGAAATCATCCATTATCATCACTTATCATAACATGTTCTAGCTTATCTTTTAAAGACACAGGGAATCACCTCTTGCCTTAATATAAAGGATCATGGGTATTCACTTCTAGTCCTTATCACCTTGAGATCATGGGTAGTCACCTCTTGTCCCTCTTTACCATAGGAACATGTGGCTAATTGCCTCTTGCCCAACATACTTTAGGATCATGGGTAGTTGATGAGTCCACAATTTGGACTCTTTTAGGGCTTTATTTTGATAGATTTAGCGTCCTCAAATGCATATTTTGTCTCAATAACTGATGAAAATCCTTGATTTTTAGGTATTTGGAGTTAGAGACTAAGCATGGACACTATTGGGCAGAAAGGAATAAGACAGCTAAAAAGAACGAAGAAAAGATGGCCTGAGTCGCCTAAACCATTAGGAAAGTCACCAAATGGCTATTGTCTCGCCTAATATTCCACCGTGCCAAGCTCTGAAGTATAAAAATGAGTCGGCCAGTTAGAGGAGTAGTCGGCGATTCGCCAAACAAATTTTGTGATGCAGTACTCCATCGCCCAACGTTACGAAGCTCAATTTGTTGAAGGCCAATGCGAAAGGCAATGAACCAGAACAAAGAGAGGATCACCGATCCACTAGGCTATCCCGACTAACTACGGTGAGTGGTTTTCGCAGCACACTTTTTGACAACTATAAATACTTGTTTAAATTGTTAGTTTAGTATCAGATTTTGTATGAGATTTTTATGCAACCTATATCAAATTTTATTTTCAGTTCTTAGAACTTAGAGTTTTTGAGACATTGTTCCTTCGCTTTGAATATTTCTATTTCTAAGCAATTGGAAGTGTGTATTGAAGATTATTTACCCTAGATGTGTCTAAAGTTAATATTTATCGTACCCATTTGATGGAAACACTTTTTGGTATCAATTTCTATCTCTTTACTATGTCTGGCTAAAAATCCCAATTCTTGGGGTGTGATTATGTGAATATGGGCTGAATTTATTGCTGGGTATTGCTAATAGATAGTTAATTTGTTGTTTAAAGGTGATTTTGTTCAGTAGTTGTGTTTGAATTTAATGGGGTTGTAGTTTCAAATATAATTTTATCTTCATGTTTTTTACTTGCTCGAGAGAGAGGTTTTCAAACCTTAACTACCGAATTGATAGGTTGTGGTTATTGGGTTGTCGTGAGTTCAGCTTGAGAAAGTGATTTTTAAACCCTCTCCCACATATTCAGCTCGAGAGAGTGAATGGACTAAGGCGAAGGCTGTGCTTCATTTCCGCTTATTGGTGTTCGAGAGAAACAAATTTGATTCGGGGTAAATCATTCAAGAGAAAATTTACCCCCACTAAATCTTAGCTTAGTTACCAATTTATAGTGATTTACTATCAATAGCATTTACCCGATTTTTATTTTAGCCCATAATCCTATCACATCCCAAGTATCCCGTCTCCATATTCATATTTTTTTGTTATTTACTGTTTTAGTTGCTTATTGACTACAAAACCCCTTTTGATAATTGACACTTGTGTCACCCTTTAATTTATCTTGTTTTTACTTGTAAATGTCTATAGCTATGATAGACTTGAACACTTTTGTTTTTCTATTGTTTCAAAGTTACGAACCGCTCCATTGGGACTTGACCCCAACTCACTAGTTGGGTTATATTACTACTTGTGATCGTTGGTACTTGAACTGGAAGTAGTGTCCTGATACGTGAAATCAAAATGGCGCCGCTGCCGGGAAGTTGTGTTAATTGAGAATTTTTAGTTAAGTTGAAATTTTTTCTTGTTAGTTATAGTTCTACTTACTTTATTTCAGTGTTGTTTTGATTATTTGTGTTGAAAACAGGTAGTATGAGCGTAAATGGTAGAAATGGCAGCCAAGTAGGCCATCAAGATGACATCAGAAACTTCAATGATGTCAACGACCTTCATGCTAATGACCCCCATCTCATGGGCGGTATTGGTGCCATTCACTTGCTTCAGTCAAAGTGAATGCGGTATTTCACATCACGAGTACTATGTTGCAACTCTTGCAACTAAAGGGGCTTTTCAGTTGTTTGGCTTATGAGGACACTCATGAGCATATTAGAAACTTCATGGATGTATGCGGACTGTTCTCCTTCAAGAACATATCCCAAGAGTTGGTTTGGTTGAGGTTGTTCTGTTCTCTTTGATGGGAGAGGCGTGCAAGTGGCTAGCTAAATTGCCACGTGAATCAATCACTTCATGGGAGGAGTTGGTTACCACATTTCAAGTGCAATCTTTCCCTCCTTTGAGGATGATAACTCTTCGGGATAACATTCAGAGTTTTAAGCGTCTAGAAGGTGAGCCAATACATGAAACTTGGTTGCGATTCAGAAGTTGGTGCTTCAATGCCCAACCCATGGCTTGCCTAATAACGTGTTGTTGGATTATTTTTATCGAAGTTTTGACTCTATAAATAAGGGTGTTGGTGACCAACTTTCTCCGGGAGGTTTGATGCATCAACCTTATGTGATAGAGGCTCAACTCTTGGATGGTATGACTAGCATAAACGGGGCGTGGTATACTCGTGAAGACCAAGTCTCTCCTCTCACGTTCAAGCTGACTAAGTAATAGATGGAGAAGGACTAAGAGAGGGATCAAAACATGGCCAAGATCATGACACAACTTGATATTTTGTCTAAAAATGTCATGAGAGTTGGTGCTCGAAGTGTCAATGTAGTGGGTGTTGGGTGTGCTAATCCGAATAAGTCCAAGTTTGAATCGTTGTATAATGAAGGGTAAGTTTCCTAGCCAACCAAGACGGTGGCTATCGTTCAAACTACTTGAGGCAGGGGGTGGTAACCAAGGTTGGGATAAGGATAAAGGTCGGAAAGATAGAGATCGTGAATGGAGGGACCGTAATCCAAATTGGAAGGATGGGGAGAAGGTAGGTATGTACCTCCCCATGAGTGCCAAAAGCCAAAGGATTCGGAAGGTGGTAGATATGATGAGGATATGCTCTCTCATATCCTCAACAAAGTTGAAGGGTCAGAGAAGATTTTAAAAGAAATGAAAGAAAATGTGTCTACCCTTAGCCAGACCGTCACCTCCCATTCATTGTCAATCAGTTGGAGACCCAAATAGGTCATATATCATCTCATCTCAACCTAAGACAGCAGGGGTTTTCCTAGTGATATTATGGCTAACCCCAAGAGTGTGGTTTGAAGGAGGACTTGTGTCGTGCTATGACGTTAACTAAGGTCTTTGCTTGGGAGGCAACCCAAGTTTTCTTATTTGTTTATCTTTCTTTGTTTGGAATAATGGTGTGTTTATTGTGCATGTTAAAGTATGGGAAATGTTTGAAAATTGCAGATTAGCTAGCTAAAGTCCAATCGGAGAAATGCCAAAAAGGTCAGGGACCCCGACCTAGACCATCGTTAGACTAAGGACAACTTTAAGGTAGAGTCTGTAAAACTCGACGAGCCTAGGAAATTATTGGCAATTCACCGATCAAGTCAGCAAACTCGATCTTGTCTGCTGTTTGGATCCCCACATCAATTAAGGGTCCTGTAAAACTCGATGAGGTAAGTGACCACTCAGTGTGTCGCCGAGTCGTTTGGCAAGCTAAACTAATGTCGCCGAATGGGCAAAATCTTGACGGTTTATTCTAAAGCCAAAGGTTTAAATTTCAAACTCTTTCATTTTTCCCTCACTTTTCATATTTTCAAAGTCATACCTATCTAGTATTTTTGATATTTTTGCACTCTATAAGTATTTTAGTTGATCGATTGGTGCTTGGATTTGGATTACATTGCCGCCTAGCTTTTCAATCTTATCTTTATCGGTATTTAAGGTTGGTTTTCTGAATTCAACATTTATTTTAGTAATCTGTACTCTTATGCAAATGAGTTTATCGTGTTGTCGTGTCTTTGGGTCTCTACATTAGGATTAGTATGCTTAAATACCAGTTTTAATTTGAATATCTTGCCCGTAGTGTTTTATTGTTGAGATCCCGTAGCTTGGTGCATTGAAATAGAATAAAAATTTTTAGGGTAGTGCTTGTATTTTATGGGTCTTGTTTGAATTTGTGTTGTGTCGACTTTAATTTTGTTTTCGTGGGTTGCAGGTTGAATTCGAGAAGTTAGGTTGAAATTAGGCACGTTGGGTAGTTTAGCGGGCCGGGTTGAGCTAGGTCAAGCTTGCCGAACTATTCGGCGGTTTGCCTAATGTCCCCATATCACCTTTAAGATGCTTTATGTGTTGTTAGATTATGTACCTTTCAGCGAGAAGCTTGAAGCCGCCGAAGGAACTCGGCGACTCGCTACAAGACTTCTTGATCACCCTTAGTCTGCACCCCTGTATCCTTTCCGCACTATAACTTTCGGCAAGCTAGTTCTTGCTCGCTGGAAGCTATCGGCGATTCACTAAAGGGTCTCCCATCGCCAAATTTCCATAGCTTTAAAATTGATTTTTTGTGCTTCTATTCAAATATTTCCTAACTTTGTCTCAATGCTTCGCATACATAGCTAGACCAAAGTTGCTAGGAAAAATCGTGCCACCCCGAAAGATAAGAGCACATAATTTCAAATTAAATGAAGAGAGGTCGAATCCTCCCAAAAAGGGCAAGCAAGAACCTTCACCCGGAAACAAAGGCAAGAGCAAGAGGCCCATTTTTTATAGGAAGACTACTTCCCGAGACCCCTCTATTCCTTAATGGGCCCAGGGACTTGATACAACTGTTCGGAATTTTTTGGCAAACACACTAGTAGAAACTCCTTGTGAGTTTGGTGCTATTGTTCCTTTTGAAGGAACCCCGGGTACTGAGGCTCGAGACCAAACTGATGCACCGGGCATTGATGCCAAGACAGATGGAGCGACTGTGTAGACATGATCCCCTCTTTATCTCCCTCTCTATCTTTATTTCTTTTCATTTTTGGATATTTTTAGCTTGTTTGCATTTGAGGATTTGCTTTTATTTGTGGTGGGGTGAGGCCCACCTTTTGTGTGACATTTGTAATTCTTGTTTTGTTTATATTTGGGCTTTAAGCTAAAAAAAAGTTGTGTTTTTACACTGCTTTTGTAGATGCTCAGCCTGTGACTCGTTGCTTTTAATTGTAAATGATTTTTGACCCCTCCAAAATTTTTACCACCTCTTGTATGTTTTGAATGTGGTTGTTCTCGTGCAAATTTGAGTACTCATTTTGATCAATACCGATGACTTGAATAGTGCTCACAATCAAACAAAAAATGATTGTGCGGCTACGACGAGACCAATTGAAGTTGCATAGACAATATGTGAACTCCTTGCATATCGTTGTGACTAGCCAAGTATCGAATTGAGTCTCTTATGATGAAAATTGCACACTAGTGAAAGTGTGGAGTCTTGTTTGACTTTGGTTTCAATGCCTTGTGTGATGAGCTTACCATGAACCATGTGTGATGACACCTAGAATTTACCTCATTGCTCCGGCTGACTAATTGATGCAACTCTTGATATGATCTTAGGGGACGTTAAATAGTGTGAAACAATTTGGCATTATCCCTCTTTTGTGGCTTACCCTGTAAGTGTGTAAACCTCTTTTGAACACCCTTTGAGCCTTAGCCTTTTCTTGGAAGAAACTTGATAAAAATGTAACCATTTGTGACCCATTACTCATAATCCTCATGATTTGTGGTTTGTGTGAATAGACAACTTTGGGCAAAAGCCTATGTTGGGGGTGTGGTGAAAAGAGAAAGTAAATCAAGAAGTGCAAGAAAGTCCCCTTTGACCCATGGGTTTGAGAAAAATGGAACCCCTCCATAAAAAAAGAAGAAGAGAGAAAACGAAGAAAAAAATGAAAAAGTTGTGGAATAAAGTTGTGGGAAGACAATAAGTAATGGGGTGGACAACAGTCCATGGAAAGTGAATAATGGGATGACTTGAAAGTACGAATGAAAAAAATGATGAAGAAAAGGAAAGGAAGTATTGTTCACACCGTATTTCATGAGGACTATAACCAATGAGCTTAAATGATCATACCTTTGCACTCAGCCCCGTTACAAACCTTAAAAAGACCTTTTTGATCTTGAGTGAGCTGAAACAAATGTTGGTTGGATATTACGAGCAAACCTATGGGTGAAATCATACATTGTGTTTATCTTTGTGAGTGTGAGTGTTGATCTTGATTCCAGAACTTTAAATGATTGAACCATTGTGTGTTAATATGGAGTCATTCTTTATGTGAGGGCATTTGATCACTTTTGTTAGGCTTGAACTTGCATTTGAACCAAGTATAGTGAGCTTGAGATTCTTTGGTAATGGTGAGTCACAACTTGAATCTTTGAGTGCACAATTGATCCTAGCACGAGTAAGTTGAATCTTTTTTGTGTGCATTCATGATTGAGTCTTGTGTAGCACTGTTTGAGACATCTTTTTTGAACTGCTGAACTTGAGTTTTACTTGAGGACAAACAAAAGTTTAAGTTGGGAGTAATGATGAGTCCAAATTTTGGACTATTTTAGGATTTATTTTGATAGATTTAGTGTCCTCAACTCGCATATTTTATCTCAATAAGCGATGGAAAATCCTTGAGTTTCAGGTAATTGGAGTTAGAGACTAAACATGGACACTATTGGGCGAGAAAGGAACAAGGCGGTGAAAAGAACGAAGAAAAGACACACCCGAGGATCGCCTAAACCATTAGGCGAGTCACCGAATGGCTATGGTCTCGCTAAATGTTCCAGTGTGCCAAGATCGAAGGGAGAAAATTGAGTCGGTGAGAGAAAGTAGCAATTGACAATTCGCCAAATGATTTAGCGATACGGTACTCCATCACCCAACGTTACGAATGTGAATTTGCTGAAGGCCAATGTAGAAGAAAGGCGATGAACCCAACCAAAGGGCGGATCACTGGGTCGATCGCCCATCCCGACTAACTACGCCGAGTGGTTCTTCGCAACACACTTTTTGGCAATTATAAATACTTGTTAAAAATTTTAGTTTAGTATCGGTTATTGTATCGATTTTGTATGCAACCGGTATCAAATTTTATTTTCAGTTCTTAGAACTTAGACTTTTGGAGACTTTGTTCCTTAGCTTTAAAGATTTCCATTTCTAAGCAATTGGAAGCGGTATAGAAGATTCTTTATCCTAGACGTGTGTAAAGTCAATATTTATCGTACCCATTTGATGGAAACACTTTTTGGTATCGAAATCTATCTCTTTACTATGTCGAGCTAAAACCTCAATTCTTGGGGTATGATTATGTGAATATGGGTTGAATTTCTTCTTTGGGTATTTGCAATAGATAGTTAATTTACTATTTAAAGGTGATTTCGTTCAGTAGTTATGTTTGAATTTAATGAGGTTGTAATTGCAAATATAATTTTATCTTTGTGAGTTTGACTTGCTCGAGAGAGAGGTTTTAAAACAAAAACTACTGAATCGATAGTCTATGGTTATTGGGTTGTTCAGCTCGAGAGAGTGAATCCTAAATCCTCTCCCACACATTTAGTTCGAGAGAGTGAATGTATTAAGGTGAATGTTGTGCTTCATTGCCGCTTATTGGTGTTCGAGAGAAACCAATTTGATTCGGGATAAATTGTTCGAGAAAAAATTACCCCCACTAAAGCCTTGCTTAGTTACCCGGTTGTTTATTTTATCCCATAATGCTATCACATCCCAATAATCTCGTCTCCATATTCGTATTTTTTTGTTATTTACTGTTTTAGTTGCTTATTGACTACAAAACCCTTTTTGATATTGACACTTCTGTCACCCTTTAATTTATCATATTTTTACTCGTAAATGTCTATAACTATGATTGACTCACAACACATTTTTGCTTTTCTATTGATTCTCAATTATGAACCACTCCCCTTGGGACTCACCCCAACTCACTTGTTGGGTTATATTACTACTCACGATCATTGGCACTTGAATTGGAAGTAGTGTCCTGATACGTGAAGTCAATAGCCGCCTCTTGTCCTTTCATCATGAGACATGGATACTCACCTTTTGTCTTTCTATCATGAGACATGGGTACTCACCACTTTTCTTTCTATGATAAGACATGGGTAGTGCCTCTTGTCTTTTACTTAGGATCGAGGGTATTCGCCTCTAGTCCTACTCTAAGGAATATGGTTAATCGCCTCAGATTCTTCTCAATAGAGTTCATGGGTAATCGCCTCTAGCCTCATCTCACTTTCATAGTTCCTAAGCTTAAATTCATTTTAGGTGACCAATCCTTTCAACCTGAAATCATTCAATATGAGAAGGCCTTTCACATGAATACAAAAAAATCATGTGGGAATGATCCCTTCCACAACAATTACATCAATAATAAAAAAATTCATAACATATTCCTCACTCTCAAAGAAATTCATATCATAATCATCACATATGCTTCAATCTCAAAGAAATGCTTATCACATTTTATTTATTCTATAAGAATGCACATAAATTCATAAATTCTCCTTTCATGGAGTAAAACCCATTTACATCAATTTCATCTTAGAAACATGGGTTAAGCATGGGTACATGGAAATCCATCATAAAAGCATGTAATCCTCTCAATTCATGCATAATAATTCGTAATTTGATCAATTGAATCAAACTTCACAGAGATCCACAACTTAGAAGAAAACCCTAACTCCAATTGGGGAATTTCTACTTTCAATTGGGAGAACTTAGGGGCTCCATGGATGCAAGGATTCCATGAATTAATAAATATATCATACCTTGCTATCAAAGCCCACAAAAAAAATTAGAGAATGGAGACTTGACCGTGAGCCCTACCTTCAACCCTTCTTCTTCTTCAGGTTCTAGAGAGATAAATATTTTGGAGAGGAAGCACCCATTTTCTTTTGGTGAATTTAAAAGAATGACTTGAATGGGTAAGTTTTGGGGTTAAAATAACTTATATAGGGTACTATGCATGGGTAAAATGACATAGTATCAATATAAAATAATTAAGAAAAGACCCAATTGCCCTTAAACTTACAGCTGACGCAACCCCTTCCCTCCGGGCTCCACAAGTCGTCGAGGACTTAACGGTCCATAGTGGTGGTCATGGTCCTTGACCAGTGTCTTGGCAAGCCACCCCTTAACCCCGTTTCCCTTCATGAGCCGTCAAGTGGTTCGTGTGGAGGGTCTTCCTCGGAGGGTTCTTGCCTCCCTCTTCACCGGCATCACCACGTGCCATTGTTCCCACCATGAGCAATCATGGTGCTCGTGGGATGTAAGCTTCCCTTGGATGGGTTACGTGAGCCACCATGGGGAATACCACACCTCGTGGTACCCTTCACACCCGTCTAGGCCTTCGTGAATGGTGCCCAAGCACCGCCCTTGGCTTGTGACCTCTCACTTGGTCCCTTACTTAGTGTACTAGATTCCGAGGCCTTACACTACTACTATGGATTACAAGGTTGACAATTTCTCCATTGCATGAAGTTATGTTGTGTTATTTCTAGACTATTGTTCATCAACTTCATCCTAAACGTCGTCTTAGAGTCTAAAATAAAATTGTCTCCTCTTCCCGGGATATCTAATTTCTTCATTGATAACGTCATTGCTTCAAATACAAGGATGCGATTTTCTATTCTTGAGAAAATTCTCTTAGATTTAATGACTTTGTGCCTCCATATTTTTTGTTTTCATATCATCCTTATCTATTTTTACAAGATTTTATTAGTGAAACTTTAACGATTGAGAGTTGATTGAAGTGTTGATCAATTTTTGATGTATATTATTTCAAAACATAGGTCCTTTACTAGTTATAATGATTTGTTGACATAATTGGATATCTCATAGTTTACTCTATTTATTGTATGTTTTTTTTTCTTACTATTTTGTTGTCTCCTTAATATCGAATTGATTATTTTTTGTTAACATATATATTATCTCACTTGGACACGACCATTGTCCTTTTAATATTTTTCCTTTTTTTCCTTCTCATTCAACCCTTCTAAATATTTTTGGGTGAGTTATGACTATTTTTGGCAAGCCTATTTCTGTCTATTAGCATGAATTTGTTGTCCTTCTGTCCCAAGTCATTTATGAGCGTTTGAGTTGTCTAGGTTAGACTCATATTCAATATTTTCATGTTTGACATTATCATTATAACATAGTTCTAGAATTCAACATTTTGATCTACTTGTTCTTTCATAATGCGACAAGTATACATACCTATTTCTCGAAAAGATGTAAAGTTGCATAAATGATGCATCTAGAAGGGCCTTGAGAGCAATATTATAATGAAGAATGAATTTCTTAATGGGGCCAAAAATATTATTTTGTTGTTGTCTCAAATTTATCCTTCTATAAATTTTGTTTGAGTAACAAAGTATCAATAACCAAAATTGTTGAACATTTGATCTCAAACAAGTAGATTGCCAGCAAAAAAAATAATATTTATGTTGTTGTATAAATTATTAACGGTCTTAACTTATATTTAACATGTATTGATTTTCCAAAACTTTCACATAATAATTTTTTTCACAAGGAGTATTTTCTAACCATCAAATTAGCAGATTATATATTTTTCATGTAAGAAGAAAAACTTAGAAAAAGCAATGCTTCATTGCTTCATAAAAACATCAATCAATATTATCAAGACAATTATATAACCATACATATATTATGATAAATATGTAAAATATAAAAATGATTAGATATCAAGATACTTCTAATAATTTATTATAGATCTACCATTCTTAAGATATGTGATAATGTCGAATCATTTAATTTCTGTTGAAATGTTCTTAAAACCTATTAATATTTTCTCTTTATTTTTTTCTTATAATAGTCGAATATCTTCAAGGATGTTCATAAGCTTAGCGAGATTATTATGACCAAATGAAGCATGGGTAAATTACCTAGTTGTTTAATGTTTAATTTCATGTTTTATACACTATGGGGGGGACAATCGTAATCTAACATTGAAGTTAGGAACTTTCCACTTTTAATATATATATATAATTCCTTAGAAGAACTATACATAAATTCACTGAGACAGGACCCGACAATACCCAAACACTATACAATAAGAACTCAAGTACTGGACATATAGACCGAAATAACCCTAGTATGAATGAAGCTTACCAACCTTAGCTAAACAACAATCCCAACATCATGGTCGATATAGACCCATGTTTGAACATGCACACACACAAAATGTAGTGTCCTCAGGCAATGAGATGTCAGGACGATTAAAAATGTACTGGTATGTTAGGAAAATAGTTGAATCCTAAATAACTATCCTAAGTTGAATCGAAATCTTCTTTCGATCATAATGCGTCATATCATGGAACTCCTTTCGGTCACAACCATTTGAGAATACAAATCAACCCAATACCTTTCTAAAATTGATCTTTTGAGCAGATTTGATAATTAGAAATGGAACTACAATTTCTCTATTGAGCAAACTACAACAACTAAATCCAGTTTGCAAGTGTTAAATTATTTACCCACTTCAATTAATTTCTTTCAAGCATTAACCAAAGATCTAATCTAGGACTAAGTTTGCAACCTTAGCCATAAATGAACACATGCTAAATAGCTCAAATCCATGAATAAACAATAGGAAACAAAGCATGACATTAGACCTACTAAAATTAGTTAACACCCACTCCATAATTACACTCCAAAATTAGGGTTTTAGCCAAGCATCATAAAAGGAAAGTAAATTCTACCAATTATGTTTTCATCCATTAAAGTGTTGATAATCAGCAACAATCTTCAATACCAACTTTGAATTGAACCCTCAATTTTCAATTACAAGATTTTTCAAAACCCCAAAACTACGAGAAAAGTAAAATTCTAATTCTAATATTGAAAAGTCCATTTTCTCAATCTAAAAAAGATAGATGATTAAAGATGTTGATATTCTATGTTCTTGTGCTATTTATAATTTCCCCAAAAAAGAATCCAAAATCCATGTGCGACCTGATCGGTAACATTAATTGGTCTCTCTTACTTAATCGGTGGATCACCATTCTGTTCTTCACCCCGCCCCTTTTATGGCTTCAAGATTCAAGTCTTTGAACCTCAATTGACGAACTCGATTGAGTCAGCTTTTCACATTCAGTTAATCATCGATGACCACCTTCGTTCGCCCATTCGGTATTTATATTAACTCAGAAGTTTGTCACTTTCAATGATGGAACTTTTAACTCACCCAATTTCTTTTGCGAATTGCCGTTTACTCCTTACTCTGTCCACATATGTTGAATATTCTCGAAGTGGATACTGTCACTTTAGGGAGGTCCATACCGGTTGGGAAATCCATCCTTTGTGTTAAGCGATCCTCAATTGGGAGTTTTTTCTCTTCTCAACATTTTTGTCTTGATCTTTAGCCTTCCTAGATATAAAACATCAAAATATCATAAGATAAGGACATAAATAGGCATTGAACACCCTATTTGTTGAACTAAAAATGCCTCGAATGAGTCAAAATCTCAGAGTCATCAACACCCTAGCTTAAATTTTTCTTGTCTGAAGTAAATCAAGAACTCAATCAGTTCAATAAGGGTGTCTACAACAGTTCTCGGTGTGAGCCAACATGCAAGCACCATCACAAGACTACTAACAAGTATACACAATATCTCAATCATGCTCAAGAAGCTTCAAATCTTGACTAGACAGTATCAATCAAAGCCGAAGCTCACTAATGCTCCACGATAAAGCAAAACCATATTTTAACAAAAATATGTAAATGCCCTCACAACAAAAATGATTTCATGCTCTTACAAAGCACATCAATAAAGAAGTTAGGAATAGATACAACTCTCACTCTCCAATATAGAAATACATGTAAGCTTAATCCTATTGACCATATTTTCCAATCATCACATAACCCGATTTAAGCAAGATTTCAAGGGTCTTTTCAGGCTTGTAATGTGGATGAGGGAAAATATATGGTCAATTTGTCTTAGTGACAACACATTTTAAAAGAATTGTTGTACTCATATTCACCTCTTCTCAAGTTCCTTTCATACTTAAAATTTGGAGACTCAGTCCAACTTATTTTGAACCCCGTTTCTTTGATCAAGACTTTCTTTTTCATTCCATTTCCATGTTTTTGCTCACTATTTTTTTATAAGGAGGAGTTCCTTATTTTTGCTCTAAACGTCAAGGTTGAGTCTCACCTTTATTTCTCTTTTTCACTTGGCTCTTTTTCCTCCTTCCTTTCCGCACCTCCAACTTAGGTTTTTGGCCTAAGTTGGCTATTCAAATAATTTCATGCTAAGAAAAAGATTTATGGGTGAGAAGTTACGGACATGTTTGGTTCAAAAGACTTCAATGAGGTTGACAACCAATGGTATAGGCTCAAATGGTGCCAAGATGGCTACACATGCTCCGAAGGTAGTTACAAAAGGTATGAAGATGTGGGTTCCCTCTCAAAAATTGTGCCCAAGATCATCCCTTGTAATACCAAGGTTAAACAATTAGATTAAGAAGAAAAGTTCTTGGAATCAACAAGCATGGTTTCAAGTAGGATCTCACCACACATGGTAGTTCAAACACAATCATTTTACACATATCTACAAAATTAAGATGCTTGTGTGTAATGTTCATTGCGGTGCTCAAATCAATATGGAGCAAGTCAACACAAGTCTCTAAAAGATCATTCAAAAGCAAAGAAATAGTGATTTGCTCTAGAAACACAAATAGAAAACACATTTCTCGTCAAGAGGACTATTCAAGACATCGATTGAACAAAATCAATCCTCGAAAATTGAACAATGAATATACGAGGAACCTTAATCAACATCAATCATTTCACTACTCCAAAAGTCACGGGGCAAGAGGTACAAAAATGAAAATGAAACCAACAACCAACAAAATATAATAAAACCAAATTCAATAACATATGAAAATACAACCCAAAATAAAAAAATACAATAAAAAAGGGAATGGGTACTGATCCCCTCACCCCATAAAAAAGAAACTAGAGTGTCCTTAATGCTAAAAATAAAAGTACAGGAGTGAAATGAGTGGAGGAATTCTGGTAAATTTTTTTTGAATATGACCTTCCCCTCCCATAAAGAGAGTTTCTTGTTCCTTTTCTAACAAGGATGATGAGCGACAATGACATGAATTCAATACTAATAAAAAGGTAAGCCCGCCGCTGAAAGAGACCGAAGAAGGTTCAACTAGCGCCGGTGCGAGGCCTTCAGATAGTTAGCGCTTTGCACGAGCTTCAAAAGAAAGAGAGATCGAGAGGGTCGGCTGGGCCTGCCTTTTCAATCAATCTCCGGCCGCTCAGTGCTTTTTTTGGGTTAGTGCGCGCCGACATGCTAAAAATTACCTTTTGAACTTCTTCCATATTAGGAGGGCTCGTAAGCATCTTATTATCTTCCTCTGTGACTAGAGAGGGGATGGTCTCAAGGATCTCATCTTCAAGCACCGAACCTTGAGAAGAAAGTAATGTATGAAATAAATTGAGAGGTCGAATACGCCGGTAACAGCTAGGGGGTGCTCTCGGGTTGTTATAGTTAAGGAGTTCTATGGGAGCTATGCACGGTTACTCCCGAAAGGAAAGAAGAAAGCTGGATCAGTGACATCATTAGAATTTGTTGAGGTGCGTGGGAAGAAAGTTAAATGCGGTGAGATGGACATAAATGAGTTGCTTGCTTGCACAATCCGGCTAGTCCAAACTTTGACTATGTAACTTAAGACCAAGTTGTTAGATGACTTGAAAGGGTGGTTGGCCCCATTACTTTCTAATGTTTCACCCCCATGGATAGAGGCGTGGGTCCCAACTGAAAAGTGAGATTTGAAAGTGGCTGCTAGGTACTGGTTCGGTTTCATCAACAACACCTTGATGCCATCCCAAAATTACAACATCATCCAGCATTCGAAGGCTGCACTTTTGGGGTGCATTATCGATCGGGAGAGCCTAAACTTGGGGTCGATTTTGCTCAGGAGATAGCCATGAGGGCCAAACAGATTCAGACCTCATTGCCTTTTCCAGTTCTCATCAGCAATCTTTGTCACCGGGATTGAGTGTCATTTATGGCAAAGACTGATATTAAGGTGACTCCTACCTCATCTAGTGACATCAAAAGGATTGAGGCTAAGAAGTATATAAAGGACAAGTCTGAGCAGAGAAGGAAAACATCAGTGGATACATCCCCAACTGTTGATTTAGAGGCTATGGAGATTGATACTCTACTTCGACCGGTGAGCCGATATGTATGACTACGTCCTCCACCCCTGCTACTTCTGTTATCTCCCGCTCCCATTGACACATACCATGCTACATAAAATAGGCCACCTCGCCCATTCGACCGATGTGCGTGCTTCTAGACTTGAGGTGGTTATACCCTCTCTGATCGAGTGAGCTATTGGGGCTCACTTGCTCCTACTCGGGAGGAGTTACGGGGACAGATCAAGTGGATTCGTGCCATGGACAAGCTTTAGATGCATTGACTACTAGGGTGGAGGCATGTTAGCAGAGTGATCGACATTCCACTAATTTGACAGCCTTTAGGGCTGATATTGTTGGACTCTAATGTGATGTGGATGAGATGAATTCCACATGCATCTCTATGCTTTGGGCTAGATTTGACTTTCCTCAGGGCTCCAGTTCAGATATGCCAGCTACTTATAAGATCCCTCCAGGTTACTACATTTGGAGATGTTGCCGTAGCTGATGATGGTGATGAGTTGGATACGCCAGAGACTTATAAGAATGAGTTAGTGACTCGTGAGGAGGCGGTGTAAAAGGATTTGGATGATCTTGAGTTTGAGATGGTCCAGATAGTTAATGAGAATTCCTTGCACGACACATCAATGATTGGCTCGAGTGGATCTCAGCCCATGAAGGAGGTTGTTGCACAACCTTCCTGTGTAAGCGATGAGCCAGGCACTGATGCCTCGATTAAGGACTCATCGATAACACAGATTCACCTCAGTCTTAGCATGACAGGGGGATCTTGACTCTCCTGCACTTTTATTTACTTTTGAGAATTTATTTATTTTTACATTGAGGACCTTTGTTTAGTTCTTTTGGTGTGGTGATGGTATCTTCATACCTAGCCCTTTGGGTTGTATTTCGTTTCGCTTTGGTTGTTTGTTTGATTTTACTATTTTGGTGCTTCTAATTGTGTTGAATTTTCTCATTCGTTATGGCTTAAATTGTGAATGTAGATTTTAAATGTTATTGATCCAGCTCTTGATTACTTGATGTGAATGTTATGGATATTCTCTTGTGCATTTGAGTGTCGGTTGTGACTAATACCAATGACTTGAATAGTGCTTCTGATGAACAATATGTTGTGCTAGTCCGATGAGGAAATTTGAGTTGTATAAGTCTTATGTGAACTCTTAGCATCTCATTGTGACTAGCTGATTTGTCAACGTGAGTTTTAGCAATGACCGTTGCATGCGAGCTTAACTTCTAGATTCATGATCGATGATTGTGTTGAATGCCTCGTGTACTGAGGTTTTCTTGAACTATATGCATGGTTATATCTAGAACTTGTCCCGTTGGTCCAATTGACTATTTTTGGTGAATGATGGAAATGATCTTAGGCATAAATCTTTGAGAGTGAACCAAATTGCTATACCCACGACCACCTTGTGAGTGTGTGGACCTAGCTTGGAACCATTTGAACCTACCCTTTTCTTTGGAAGAAACATAACCAAAATGGCCTTATTTCTTCCCCACCTAAAACTTTCATGAAGCATTGGTCTGTTTGAATAGCCAACTTAGGCTAGTGTGGTAAGAAAGAGGAAAGACATTGAATAAGAAGTTCGTGAAATCCACCCTTGAACAATTCTATTGAAGAAATAAATGAAAAAGGTGGAACCCTTTCATATAAAAAGAGAGAAAGAAAAGTAAGAAAAAAGTATTAAAAAATTATATAAATTGTTCATTGGTGGAAAGAAAAGGTGTATTCGATGAGCTATATCAAATTTTTGTGTGTGTGAATGTACCAAGGGTGGGTTGTGAAGATTAAAAGAATGAAAGAAAAGGAAAAGATGTGAAATTTCAGACATGCTTTATGAAGGTGGAAGTCACTAAGCCAAAATGATCATACCTTTACCCTCAACCGTGTTACAAGCCTTGAAAGACCTTTGTGATCTTGCATAAGACGAATGATGTGTTGATCAGAAAATATGGGCAAGCCTATGGGTAAAAATCACACATGTATTTATCATTGAGATAGTGAGAGTTGATTTTGATTCCTTTTATTGTAATCTTTGATTAGATTCGTGAGAGCTTGTAATCCTTCTTGGCATGAGGGCATTCAAATACTATTGTTACACATGAATTTGCATTTGCAGTGAGCATTGTCAGCTTGAAATCTATTTGATGATGGCTAGGAATAGTTTTAAACTTTTAGTGCACAATTATACATTGCATATGTAGTTTGAACCTTATGAGCATTCGTGTTGAGTCTCAGTAGCACTATTTGTAGACATCCTTGTTGGCTTGATTGATCTTGTGTTTTACTTAAGGGCCACCAAAAGTTTAAGTTGGGTGTGTTGAGTCGGGGATTTTGACTCATTTAGGGCTTATTATTCAAGGATTTAGTGTCCTCAATGCTTATTTTACGCTCATAATTGATGTAAATATGTTGATGTGAAGCAAAGAAGGTTTAACGGTGAGGCAAGGACATTATGATACAAAAAGGAGCGAAAAATTGAAAATGTTGAAGGAAAGCAAAGCTGGAACTTGACTTTGAGTGACTCATCGAGTGGACCTTCAACTTGCCTAAAGTTCCAACAAAACAACCCATGGACAAAACCAATTTGGTGAGCAAACGAGCTATTCAGTGACATGTTGAAAAGATCGGCGATAGCAATCAAGATCGCCAAAAGTTCTAGAATAATTTGATGAAAGAGCCAAACCAAATGGTGAGAAGAGGAGCAACTCGATGGATCGCCGAACTGGTCGGCGAACTTGATTTACTTTTCCGAGTTGACTCCTGATGAGTACACAATTTGGACTTATTTAGGGATATATTTTGATAGAAATAGTGTCCTTAAATGCATATTTTGTCTCAATATCTGATGAAAATCTTTAATTTCAGGTATTTGGAGTTTGAGACAAAGCATGGACACTACTTGGCAAGAAGGAACAAGGTGACTGAAAAGAACGAAGAAATAAAGGCCTGAAGATCGCAAAACCCAGTTGGCGAGTCACTGATCGCCCGAGGATATCGCCTTTTATTCTACTGCGCTGAGCCCTGAAGGAAAAGGTCAAGTTGGCGATAAAATGAAGCAGTCAGCGTGCCACCAAACAGTTTCGTGAAGCAGTACCATATCGCCCAACGACTCAAAATGCGAAGAGGCTAAAGGCTAAAGTAGGAAGGCGATAAAATCAACCAAATGGCGGATTGCCGAATGTATCGGCGATCCCGACTAACTTCGTCGAAGGGTCCTTCGCAGCACATTTTCACACTATAAATACTTGTTTAAATTTCTAGATTAGTATCATATCATTATTATTCTTAAAACATTTTACAGTTTTTTAGAGAGTTTAATTTTTAGAGGGATTTGGAGACTTTGTTCTAAGACCTTGAAGATTTAAAGGGATTCAACTCCAAGAAATTGGATTTGGGTCTCGAAGATTCTTCACTCTTGACGTGTTTTAAGAACTAATCCTTCATACCCAGTTGATGAAAACTGATATTGGTATACACTTTTATCTCTTTTACATGTCTGGCTAAAACCCCAATTCTTGGGATGTGATTTTGTGAATATGTGTTAGATTATCTGTTGGGTCTTGCTTGTTGATGGTTTATTTGTTGTTTAAATGTGATTTCATTTAGTAGTTCTTTATGAACTTAATGGAGTTGTAGTTGCAAATACGATTTCATCATAGTGTTTTCGACTTGCTTGAGAGAGAGGTCGTAAAACTAAGACTACTAAATTGATAAACGGTGGTATTGGGTCGATATGGGTTCAGCTCAAGAGAGTGAATTCTAGTCCTTCCCCCATACATTCAGCTCGAGAGAGTGAATGGGATAAGGAAGAGGTTGTATTTAATATGGCAACACGGTGTTCGAGAGAAATCGAGTCAATTTGGGGTAAGTTGCTCGAGAGATAATTTACCCCCACTATAGTCTAGCCTACTCACAAATACTCAACATGTACTATCAAAAGCATGTACCCAACAATTTAGTTTATCCCGTATTCCTAGCACATCCCAAGAATCCTGTCTCTCTATCTAGTTTTTCATATATTTTTTCTGTTTGTAGTTGTTCATTAATACAAAACTCCCCATTGATAACTGACGCTTTCGTCACCCCCTTTAGATTTTGTATGTTTATATTCAATAATGTCTATAGCTATGACAAATAAGAACTAAATTTTATTTTTCTATTAATTCTCAAAACCACTCCCTTGATTGGGTTACTTTAATATTGTACGATTGTAAACACTCGAATTGGAAGTTGTGTCTTGATTACGCAAACATCAAAATGGGGCCGCTGCCGGGGAGTACTGTTATTTGAGAATTTTTAGTTTAGTAAAATTTTTGTTCTTCTTAGTCGAATTTTACTAACTTTATTTTTAGTTTTGGTTTCCTTTGCGTTGTTGTTGTGGCGAGATACCCCGAGCATGGTTGAGGGAAATGGTAGCAAATTGGTTGAGACGAATGAAGAAGTCGAGAGGGACTTCAAGTTAACCGCACCGGTAACTCGGCTGAACGATTTGACCACCAAAATATCGGAGGTGGAAGACTAGTGCAAAAAGTCAAGGGAGGTACATACCTCCTCATGAGCGGAAAAGAAGTCTAGAGATAGGGAGAACAATCGTGTCGAGGACATACTACAAATCACTCTCCCAAAGATCACGAGAACATGATCGAGTGTTGGAAGAGATGAAGGAGAATATTGGAGTATTGAATCGAGATGATTGGCTCTTATTCTAGATCGATCCATCTGATCAAAACACTTATATGTTATACAGTGCCTCCTTTCCACTCAAATGAATCATTGGAGTTTCCTAGTAACACTAGGGCTAACCCCAATGATGGAGAGTAAGGACTTGTGTTGGGCCACGACGTTAACTAAGGCGCTTCTTGGGAGGTAATCCATGGCCTTAAATGCTTTATTTTTTTTCTCGAAATAATGGTGTTCGATTTTGTATGTTAGAGTGTGAAAGTGTAGGTTGGAGGGCATAAGTCCAGTTGGCGAATCGCCGAGGATTTTGGCGAGGCCGACTCAAACCGTCGTTAAATGCAAGAAAATCTTACATCAGATTCTATAACAATCGGCGACACCAGGAGCAACATGGTGAGTCGCCAATTAGGTCGCGACCCTGATGAAGACCACCATTTGGATCCTGACTTTGACTGAAGGTCCTGTAAAACTCGATGAGGTAAGTAACCACTCGTCAGATCACCAAGTAGCTGGGTGAATTCAACTAATATCACCGAATGGGTGAGATCTGGATAAGGTTTTATAAGCTGGGAGTTTAATCTCTCAACCTTTTTCATTTTCCCTCACTCTTGTTCTTCGCAAAATCGTACCTACTTAGTGTTTTTAGTATTTCCGCATTCGATAAGTATTTTAATTGATTGATTTGTGCTCAGAATTGGATTACTTTGCTGCCTAGCATTTTAGTCTTCTTTTAATCGAAAGTTAAGGTTGGTTTTCCCAAACCCCGCATTTATTTTTTATATTTGAACTCTTATGCAAGTGATATTATTTGGTTGTCGCGTGTGGGGCCTCTCTGATATGTTTAGATTGTATAAATGCCAAGTTTAATGAGTAAATCTTGCCCATTTTATCTTGATTTTTGAATTCCCTTTTTGTTGCGCGTCAAAAATGAATTAAATCTTGTGGGGTTGTACGTGCAGGGTGTTTAGCATGGTTCCGTATTATGGGTATGAGCTTAATTGTACTAGTGCATAGTTTAATTTTGTTTTCGGGGGTTGTGAGGTTGAATTTGAGAAGGTGGGTTGCATGAAGGTATGTTGGGCCGTTAGGCGAGCTAGGTCGAGCTCGCCGAACCACTCTGAGGCTCTCCTAATGACCCCATCTCACCTTTAATTTCATGTTATATGTGTTGTTGGTTTTGTAATTTTCAGTGAAAAGTCTTTGGTCGCCAAAATCATTTGGCGACTCGCCGAAAGTCTTCTTGATCGCCATTTGTCTGCACTCCTGAACCTTTGTTGCACTGTATCTTTCGATGGACAAAGCCCTGCTCGCCGAAAAAGGTCGGCGACTCGCCAAAAAGACCTTTCCATCGCTAACATGCTAAATTTTTTAAGCCAATCCTGTCAGCGAGCCCGACCTAGCTCACCAAAGAGATTTGGCGATTCACCGATTTATTCAGTGAGTCTTTCTAGAACTGTGTTTACATGAATTTCATTTACTCTTTCTAACTTTTCCCACTATAATTGCACCATGGCTAGGTCTAAAGTTTCTGGGAGAAACATGCCACGGCAAGGGAAAGAAAAAGGGATTACAATCTATAAGGATGCAACTGCATCCAGGGGATAGGCCACAAAACATTCCACAACTGGTGAAAAAGGCAAGGGCAAAGAAAAAGCCTTTGAGTTGTCAGAAGTAAGCTCCGTTAGTGATGGCTTTTATACAAATGACCCCAACCCATCTGAAAGTGAGGGTGTGGGTTCTGATGAGGATGACCTGATTGAGAAACAAAGTGCTAAGTTACGATCCAAAAAGTTGAATGATCCATCTAGGATCAGGAATTATCAGCCTACGACTCCTACTCCTCAAGTCCCAGAGTAGGCAATAATGCTGGCACCTCCAGTACAGTGTCCTCCGCCCAAGTCAATGAATAGATTAAAGGCTGACCGGCTAAGGACGATTCTTGAGGAAAAATGGCTGTCCATAGATGGGGTTATTGACAGGTACTCAGAGATAATGGAGTGCTTGAGACACCACAAGTTCCATATCTTTACCAAACCCCGTGGTCCTTATATTCCAAATTGGGTAAGAGAGTTCTACAGTACATACAGTGCACCAATACCTCAGAAAAAGCAGCTAGCAGCAACTTTCAAAAAAGTTGACTACATGGATGTTAGAGGCCGGAGGGTGAAGTGTGATAGTGAGGCTATCAACGCAGTCTTGGGCATGTCCACAAATATTACGGATCACTACCATCATTTGATCAGAAAAAAGAAGTTGGATGAGATGAAAGAGTAGTTAGCCCCACTGATCTCAGATGATTCTCTGAAGTGGTTAAAGGACGGAGCTCTGATTGAAAAGAAAGATCTGAACATTGCCGCAAGATTCTTCTTCAGTTTTATCAGTAACACAATTATGCCATCCCAGAACAAGTCAGTTCTTCGCCATGCCAAGGCAGCCTGCCATAGAGAAAGCTCGGATAAATTTGGATACGATCATTGCTTCAGAGATATTCATGCGTACAAGGCAGCACCTGACCTCACTTTCATTCCCAGTATTGAGCACGGAACTGTGCAAACAAGCTCGGGTACCTCGAGATGACAACAAGGATGTGGAAGTGATGCCACATCCTCTAGTGATATTTGGAGGATCGAAGTCGAGTACCTTAAGGATCAAGTATAGAGGAAGAAGACAGCCTCGGTGGAGTCAGTGAACACAGAATCATCACCTGCAGAGGCATCTTTGCCTACTCCGATCCCTGGGCCTTCAGGCTTCCTTGATAAATGCACCTGTTGCTGGATCCAGTAGAGCTAGTCCTTCTGAAATCACTCCATGCACCGATGACCAGACGGACGGAGCGACCACTTAGACATGATCCCCTCTTTACCTCTCTCTCTATCTTTCTTTAATCTACATTTCGGATATTTTATTATTTGCATTTGAGGACAAGTAGTTTTCATTGTGGTGGGGTGTGGCCCACCTTTGTGTGGTATTCGTCAATTATGTTTTGTTTATGTAGTTGTGTTGTAAGCTATAATTGTGTTAATACTTCTTCCGTGGAAGGTTTGAGCTTGAGGCTTCTTTTGCTTTAAATTGCAAATGATTTTTGCAAATTATTTTGACCCTTCCGAAATTTTTTTGCCACATCTTGTATGTGTTGAATGTGGTTGTTCTTTCACAAATTTGAGTATCAATTTTTATTAATATCGATGACTGAAATAGTGCTCATAAAAAAAATATGAATGTGCTACTACGATGAAGCCAAATGAAGTTGCATAGACAATATGTGAATCTTTGCATCTCGTTGTGACTAGCCAATTATTAAATCAACACTACAGGAAAAACTGCTTATAAGGAAGGGAAATCTCATCCTTAAATGTCCATATCTGGTTGCAACTGAACTATTACTATGGAAAAATCTTGGTCGCCACTCGTCCTAAAAGGAACAAGGCGGCTGAAAATAACAAAGAAATGAAGGCCTGAAGATCATCGAACCCAATTGGCGAGTCGCCAAACGGCCTGGAGATCGCCTTTTGTTCTAGTGCGCAGAGCACTGAAGGAAAAGTTGAAGTTGGCGATGAAATGGAGCAGTGGGTGTGTCGCTGAATAGGTCTGCGAAGCAGTACCATATCGCCCAACGACACAAAATGCGAACAAGCTAAAGGCTAAAGAAGGAAAGCAATGAAATCGACCAAACGGTAGATCGCCGAATGTATCGGCGATCCCAACTAACTAACTTCACCGAAGGGTCCTTCGCAGCACATTTTCAAACACTATAAATAATTGTTTAAATTTCTAGCTTAGTATCATATCATTATTATTCTTAGAACTTCTTATAGCTTTTTAGAGAGTTTAAGTTTTAGAGGGTATTGGAGACTTTGTTCTAAGACCTTCAAGATTCAAAGTGTTTCAACTCTAAGAAATTGAACTTGGGTCTTGAAGATTCTTTAATCTTGACGTGTTTTAAGACTTAATCCTTCATACCCAGTTGATGGAAACTGATATTGGTATAAAATTTTATCTCTTTTACATGTTTGGCTAAAACCCAATTCTTAGGGTTTGATTTTTTGAATATGGGTTAGATGATCTATTGGGTCTTTCTTGTTGATGGTTTATTTGTTGTTTAAATGTGATTTTGTTTAGTAGTTGTGTATGAACTTAATGGAGTTGTAGTTGCAAATATGATTTCATGTTAGTGTTTTCGGCTTGCTTGAGAGAGGTCGTAAAACTAAGTCTACTAAATTGATAGCCGGTGGTATTGGGTCAACATAGATTTAGCTCGAGAGAGTTAATTCTAGTACTTCTCCCACACATTCATCTCGAGAGAGTGAATGGGCTAAGGCGGAGGCCGTGCCTAAAGTGGCAACTTGATGTTCGAGAGAAATCGAGTCGATTCGGGGTAAGTTGCTCGAGAGAAAATTTACCCCCACTATAGTCTAGCCTAGTAACAAATACTCAACAATTTACTAGCAAAAACATGTACCCGACAATTTAGTTTATCCCGTATTCCTATCACATCCCAAGAATCCCGTCTCTCTATCTAGTTTTCGTACATTTTTGCTATTTGTAGTTGTTAATTAATACAAAATCCCCCATTGATAATTGACGTTTGCATCACCCCCTTTAGATTTTGTATGTTTATATTTGATAATGTCTATAGCTATAACTAATAAGAACCTAATTTTATTTTTCTATTAATTCTCAAAACCACTCCTTGGGACTCGACCCAAACACTTGGTTTGGTTAATTTACTATTGTACGATCGTAGACACTCGAATTGGATGTTGTGTCTTGATTACCCAAACATCAACTCCATGCTGAAATTTTGGAAACGTATAAATACAATTTTTGAAAGAAGAAAAGGAGACACACTGTTTATCTTTTGGTTTTTGAGTTTTATATTTTAGGACATTGTCTTTATATTTTGAGTTCTTGGGATTAAGATTCGGAGATTTTAGTTGCTTTAGCTTTGATTTCAACATTTGGGGATTGCAGATAGTTAGCAAATCAGATGAAAAACCTTGTTAGTAACGATATCTTGCTTTTCACTATGCTTAGCTAAAATCCCTTACCTTGGGGATTTGATTATGTAGTTGAATGCATTAATTAGCTAATGTGTGTTGTTAGTTTTTATTTTAATTTTGTTTTAAGTGGGTTCAATTAATTGATCATGTTTTAATTGAGAAATTGTTGTTGCAAATGAAATTCTAGCTTAGTTCTCTATGCTTGCCTGAGAAAAAGGTAATAGAGTAGAATTATTGATTGATAGTTGCATTGATTGCCTCTTTAAAATCAAGATTGATAAAGTGGGTTTGATTGCATCCTAACAAATCGAGCTTGAAAGAGTAGACTAATTAAGGAATTGGGTTGTTCTGTTGTGTTATGCTTGTTGAGGTTTGAAAGAATTCACTTGAAGCGCAATAGTTGATTGAGAAATGGCTATTGTACTCAAAACCTAGCCCACCCGTTGAGATTCAACAACTTTAAGCAACTAGTAATCACCGTTTACGTGAAATTAGCATTCAACTGATCACACTCCTAAGGTCCAATCTCTAGTTATTTACTTCACATGTTATTTGTCTTAAATTGGTTACCCAAATACCCCCATTTGATGTTAAACATTGAAACGTTGTGATTTGTTTTGATGTTACCAAATCTTTACTTCTACAAACGATTAGGACACATTTTTACTTCTTAATTAAATTCTTTACCGTATCACTCCATGTGGAATCGACCCCAACTCTTAGTTGGATTTATACTTGTTGGCAACCGCCTACATTTAGAATGGATGAAGTTTAGTTAAGCGTTATCAATATGCAAGTGATGTACTAAGTTTGTTTTAATTTTTTTCTTGCCCAAGTAATAAGCCTTGTTAAAATGTAAATAAGTTAACTTTAATTTGTTTACCTTTAAGGTTTTAACTAGCTAGATCTAATATAATTAAAAAGGTCTAAGTTTAATGAGGCTAGTAACTAATATACCACCACTTAAAGATTCACACTCAAATTTATAGATATTTCATTTATCTTTGTATTCTAAATTGTGATTGTATAGTTGTTCGTTATATAATGTCATAACAATTGGGCTTAACAAGAATAACTGAAATTTATATGTCGGCTTTAAAAACATTGAAGAAATAGGGTGTATACTCGGGAAAAGGATCTTATGATGTTGGTAAGATTTTAAAGAAGAAAAATGGGACAGCGAAATTGTAGATAGTGAAAAGAGGGATGAATTTATTTTAGATGAAAAAAAGAAAAGCACGGGAAAGAAGAAGGGGTTGTATGGTCAAAAGTTCTTTAAAGTATTATCCTATTGTAGTAAAAACAGATTAACTTCAAAAAAGTTGGGAGAAGAAGGGTTATCTGCATTAGAGATGTTATTTTGTTAGAACAATGTGTATGATAAAATTAAAAATTGTTGCTGAAAGTTACTTGTCACGACCTAGGGACACCCCTAGATGTAACGTGGCATACAAGAGCATGAGAGCCCTCATATAAGCCATTTAGCTTTCATAGTACAGATAATAGAAAATCGATTAGATTTAAAACATTTTCAACAATACCAAAGTATTTATAAAACGAAGAGGAAGTCTTATACACCTGTCTCAAAAACCATCTAATATAATAGAATCTTGGAACACAGCCCCTAAAACAATTCTCAAAATTAAATGAAAAGAAAATAAGGAAAGTGGTGGCCATATCCTAGGATGAATGAGGACTCACCAATCTTGAACTCTTCTTCCAATAGAGATCCTAGCCACGAGGATGAGAATCGGGAATGCCAAACCCTACATTTCGATAAGAAATGTAGGCAAGAGTATGAGTTAGTACAAGATGTACTAAATATGATAGCTTGCATAAACTTAACATAAACATAATATTTAGACAACATAAGTCATAAAGCATAATCAATTCACATAATAGATCATTTCAACATATAAGGGGTACTTCTTGAAGTAACCTCAATTCACACATAGTCAAGACATGGATAATCCGCCACTAGTCTTACTCATCATAGAAAGCAAACTCAAGCAACCATCAAAGCTCATCACTTATCATAACATGCTCTAGCTTATCTTTTAAAGACATGGGGAATCGCCTCTTGCCTTACTATAAAGGATCATGGGTATAATGCCTCTAGTCCTTCTCACCTTGGGATAACGGGTTGTCGCCTTTTGTCCTTCATACTATAGGATCATGGGTAATCACCTCTTGTCAACGTACTTTAACATGGGTAGTTGCCTCTTCTCTTTGTATCATGAGACATAGGTACTCGCCTCTTGTCTTTCTATCATATGATATGGGTACTCGCCTCTTCTCTTTCACTTAGGATCATGGGAATTCGCCTATAGTCCGACTCTAAGGAATATGGGTAATCACCTCGTATTCTTCTCATTAGAGGTCATGGGTCATCGCCTCTAACCTCATCTCACTTTCATAATTCCTAAACTTAGATTCATTTTAGGTGAGTAATCCTTTCAACCTAGAATAATTCAACGCGAGAAAACCTTTCACATTCATAGATAAGAAAATCATGTGGGAATGATCCCTTTCAGAATAATTACATCAATAATAAACAATTCATAACATATGCTTCAATCTCAAAGCAATTGATATGATAATTATCACATATGCTTCAATCTCAAAGCAATACTTATCACATTTTATTTATCCTATAAGAATGGACATAAACCCTAAATTCTCCTTCCATGGAGTAAAACCCATTTACATCAATTTCATCTTAGAAACATGGGTTAAGCATGGGTACATAAAACTCCATCATAAAAGCATGTAATCCTCTCAATTCAAGCATGATAAATTGTAATTTGATCAATTGAATCAACATTCACAAAGACCCACAACTTTGAAGAAAACCATATCTCCAATTGGAGAATTTCTACTTTCAATTGGGAGAACATTGGGGCTCCATGGATGCAAGGATTCCATGGATGAATAAAGCTATCATACCTTGCTATCAAAGCCCACAAACAGTTTGAGAATGGAGATTTGACCTTGAACCCTAGCTTCTTCTTCAAGTTCTAGAGGGAGAAATATTTTTGAGAGGAAGAACCCATTTTCTTTTGGTAAATTTAAGAGAATGACTTGAATATGTATGTTTTGGGGTTAAAATCACTTATATAAGGGTGCTAGGCATGGGTAAAACAACATAGTATCAATATTAGATAATTAGGAAAAGACCCAACTGTCCTCAAACTTACAGCTAACGCAACCCTTTTAAGCCAGGCTCCACGAGCCGTCAAGGAATTCACAGTCCATACTGGTTGCCGTGGTCCTTAACTAGTGGCTTTGCAAGCCACCACTTTACCCTCTCTCCCTTCACGACCCTCTCCATGGCCCGTCTAGGTCTTCATGAGCCGTCAAGTGGCTCCTGTGGAGGGTCTACCTAAGAGGGGCTTGCCTCCCTCTTCACGGGAATCACCACGTGTCGTGGTGACCACCACAAGCCGTCATGGTTCTCATGGGAGGTGAGCATCCCTTGGATGGGTTGTATGAGCCACCACGGGAAATACCACGTCTCTTGGTAACCTTCACGGTCCATCTAGGCATTCATGAAGGGTGCCCAGGCTCAACCCTTGGATTGTGACCTCTCACTTGGTCCCTTACTTTGTCTACTAGATTTCGAGGTGTTACATTATCTCCCCCCTGGGAAGATTCATCCTTGAAGAGGAATTCTACCCACCTCATGAAAGAAAAGACTCAAAACTAGCAGCCCATCAAGCATGCAATTACATAAATGTACATATCCGAGGAGGTAACATCGACTCCAAGCTAAACATACTCAATGCATTATAAGAAAGATATGAACTAGACCTAGCAACCCAATATGCATGAAATTTCAAGACTATTCATACTCGAGGAGGAACTACCATCTTAAAGATAAAAGCATGCTCAACATTATCTCATGAAGTCTAGATGCAATTCATAGTCAATGCACAACAACATGAGGAAAATCAATCACATAAACTCATTTCTTTCAAAATTCAAGTTTTCATGAACATGCATAAAAATAAGGAATCATGGGAATATTTAAAACACATGACACTCAAACAAAGAGTAAACCATGATGAACTCATAACCTCAAGCTATAGTAAGGATAAAAGGAAAAATATGAGGATATAGGGACATCATATTGGCCTCGGATTCCCAAGTAGAACCCTCAAGTAATTGATTCCTCCACAACACTTTCACGGAAGCAACTTCCTTGTTTCTGAACTTCTTAACTTGCCGGTCTAAAATCTCAACCGAAACTTCTTCATAAGAAAGATTCTCATCAATTCCCAAACCTTCTAAGGGAACATAAATGTCGGATCTCCAACACACTTTTTCAACATAGAGACATGGAAAACCGGATGCACTAATGCCAAATCACTAGGTAATTCATGTTCATAAGCAACCTTACAAACACACCTCAAAATTTTATATGGACCCACATAACATGGAATAAGCTTTCCTTTCTTCCCAAATCTCATTACACCCTTCATGGGTGAGGTTTCAAGTAAACACAACCATGAACATCAAACTCAAGATATCTTCTTCTAACATCGACATAGGACTTTTTCGACATTGGGTTGTTCTCAACCTTTCTCTAATAAGTATGACTTTTTCCATTGCCTCATAAACTAAATCGAGTCCTATCAATGCAATTTCACCCACCTAAACCAACCTATAGGAGATCTAAACCTCCTACCATTAAGAGCCTTAAATGGAGCCATACCAATACTCGAGTGATAGCTATTATTATAAGCAAATTCAATCAAAGGCAAATGGTCATCCCAATAACCCTTAAAATTAATGACACATGATCTCATCATATCTTTCAAAGTTTGGATAGTATGCTCTGCTTTTCCTATTGGTTTGTTGACGAAAATCCGTGCTAAGCTTAACACGAGTATCGAGACCCTTTTGGAAAGATTTCCAAAATTAAGTACCTCTATCAGAGATAATGCACAAGAGCACTCCATGCAACCTTACCATTTCCCTTAAATACAACTTAGCATAATATTTTCCTGAATAAGAAACTTTGATGGGAATGAAATGGGACGATTTTGTCATTCGCTCTACTATAACCCAAATCGAACCATACTATCGCCTGGTGCGAGGAAGACCAACTATGAAGTCCATAATCAAATATTCCTACTTTCAAGTAGGAATTATAATGTCTTGAGATAAACCTCCCGATTTCTAATGCTCAACTTTCACTTGTTGGAAATTCAGACAGTTAACAACAAATCCCGTAATATCCTTCTTCATCCCATTGCACCAATAGATCTCCCACAAGTGACTGTACATCATGGTGGCTCCCGGGTGAATGGAATACCGAGAGCTATGGTTTTCTGACAAGATTTGTTCCCTCAAGTCATCAACATTAGGAACACACAAACGACCTTGATATCTAAGTACATCATCTCTCCCTTGGGAGAAAGCCTCAACAGACATTCTAAGCACCACTTCTTTCAATTCTACTAAGGTCGGATCAAGGCATTGCTTGGCTTTCCTATCCATAACAAAAGACAATTCTTAATCATGGTTAAGCATAACACCACTCTTGGTGGAGTCCACTAAGAGATCACCCAACTAGGAAAATCTATGTACATATCGTACCAATCCTTTCTTATCTTCTTCTATATGGGAAGCACTACCCATTGATGGTTGGCTAAGAGCATCCGCACCACATTTGCCTTATCATGATGTTAGAGAACACTCATATCATAATCCTTACGTAATGCAAGCCACCTTCTTTTATGAAGATTAAGATCTTTCTGATTAAACACATATTATAGACTCTTGTGATCTGTGAAAACATCTACATGAACACCATACAAGTAGTGCCTCCAAATCTTTAAGGCAAACACAATTGCCTCTAATTCTAGATCGTGGGTGAGATCATTCTTCTCATGGACCTTAAGTTTCCTTGAAGCATAGGCAATAACCTTCCCATTTTGCATATGTACACATCCCAACCCAATTCTTGAGGTATCACAATAAATAACAAAACCATAGGTTCCTTCGGTAAAGTCAACACCGGAGCGGAAGTAAGTCTATCCTTAAATTAGTGAAAAATCTTCTCACATGCTTCGGACCATATGAACTTGGCCTTCTTTTTAGTTAAAGTTGTCAATAGAGAGGCAATCGAAGAAAACCCCTCAACAAACCTTCAGTAGTAACCATCTAAACCCAAGAAACTTCTAATATCCAAAGGGGATAAAGGTCTAGGCCAACTTTAGACCGCATCCATGTTCTTAGGATCTACCTCAATACCCTTACTGGAAACAATATGCCTAAGAAAATTTACGGACCTTAGCCATAACTCACATTTGTTAAAATTTGCAAAGAGTTGTTCGTCCTTAAGAATTTGCAACACAATCCTCAAATGATTGATGTGATCATCCTTACTTCTCGAAGAAATCAATTTATCATCAATGAACACAATTATGAACATATTAAGGTAGTCTAAACACTCTATTAATCAAATCCATAAATGCCGCTGGAGCATTTGTCAAACCAAATGACATCACCAAAAACTCATAATGACCATACCTGGTTTTAAAAGCCATTTTTGGAATATCATCTTCCTTCACCCTCAATTAGTGATAACCCGACCTAAGGTCAATCTTGTAAAAGTAACTCACTCCTTGGAGTTGGCCAAACAAATCATCTATCTTGGGCGAGGATACTTATTTTTAATGGTCACCTTATTCAATTGTCGATAATTAATACACATACGGAGTGATCCATCTTTCTTCTTAACAAACAAAACTGGAGCATCCATGGAGATATACTCGATCAGATGAAACCCTTTATCCAATAAATCTGTCAATTTCTCCTTTAATTCCTTAAGTTCTATGGGAGCCATTCGGTAAGGAGGAATAAAAATAGGCTGAGTATTTGGGAGAAGGTCAACACCAAAATCTATTTCTCTTTCTGGAGGAATACCGGATAGATCATCTGGGAACACTTCCAGAAATTCACTAAAATTGGGGACCGAATCAAGATTAGGGGTTTCAAAATCCATATCCCTCACCCTAACTGGATGGTACATGCAACCCATAGAAATCATCATTCTAGCCTTAAGACAAAAAATAAACTAACCTTTCGACAGAGAATTTCCCCCCTTACACTCTAGGATAGGCTCATTCAGAAACTGAAATCAGACTACACGGGTTCTATAATCGATTGATGCATAAAAAAAGTGCAACCAACCTATACCAAGGATAACATCAAAATCTAGCATATCAAGCTCTGCCAAATCAACAAATGTATTGTATGGGACAAGAAAATGGGAAACTTTCTATAGACCCTCTGCGTTATAGTAGAATCACCAATAGGATTAGTAGAGACATACAAAGGATCTAATAACACATCAAGAAGAATATCAAATCTCATAGCCACATATGACATCACAAAAGACAAGGTAGCACCGAGATCAAGTAAAGCATAAACATCATGTTGAAAGACATTCAACATATTGGTGACCACATCGGGAGAACACTCTTGTTCACCATGAGTCTGAAGTGCATAGAACATATTTTACTTGGGAACATTAGTACCCGAGCCACTTGGACCGGATGAAGGATAGGATTGAGCCGTACGATGACTATCTCTCTCATTCTTAGCAACTCAAGGACAATCTCTTATCTTGTGGTCCATCTTACCACAACCAAAACAATCATTGGAACCCGCTAGACATTTAGCTTCATGTTTTCTTCCACACTTAGCACAATTTGGTAATGGAGACCCACTACCACCTCCTTGAGGTTTAGAGTTAGACACCCTCTCTTTGTTGAACTTAGGAGCATTGGAGGAACCTTTGCCCAAAAAACCTTTGTCGAAACCTAGGACGACCATATCCATCGGACCTTGCATGAGAGAAATTACCATCACGGGTCTTAGCGCTCTTTATCTCCCTAGACATCTCCTTAAATTTCTCCTCTTCAATCTGTTGGGCATGAATCATGAGAGGAAAAATATCCATGTCATGGACAACCATAACAGTAAGATATTCTTTCACCCCCAATTCAGACACACCCGAAACGAACTTGCTCATCCTTGCCCTAGAGTCGGCAACTACAGAAGAAGCATACCTTGATAATTGAGTGAACATCAAAGCATATTCTTTCACACTCATGTTCCATTGTGGGATATTAATAAATTCAAGCACTTTTTCCTCCCTTATCTCAAGAGGTAAGAGCCTATCAAGAAAACCCGACTTGATCCTTTCCCATTTTAGGGGACCCGCATCTTCCGATCTTGCTTCTTTCCATTGCTTGAACCAAATTTGAGCAACACCCTTAAGTTGATAAGTGACAAATTCTACCTTTTCCACAGGAGTCACTCCCATAATAGCCAACACCTTGTAAACCTTATCAATAAACTTTGAGGATCTTTCTCAACCTTAGAACCATACAATTTTGGAGGATTCATCCTAGTGAAATCCCTCACTCTAGATGCAATCGTACCCATATTTGGATTCATGGGACCACAACCTCCCTTTGGCTTAGGCTGTCATGGCTTAAGCCAAAACTTGGAAAGTTGTACTAAATGCATCAGTCACTAGCTCAGCCAAGGGGTCAATCGAGCTTGAGGAGGAGCTCCTTGACCAACATCTTCTCCCTTGGTCTTTCTAGCATAAGCCCTTCGAGTAGTCATATCCTGTAAACCATCGGATAAGGATTAAGAGAGAGACCTTATAGAGTTAAACTCTATCGCACGACTTAGGGTAATGATGAAGTGAAGTTTCCTAAACATCTCGTAGCCTCTTATTCATAAATGTGGTGCATTTCACACTCATGAAAAAGACTCTATTTGACGTGGTTTTGAGACATCCTAGAACCTTTCTAAACCTTGTGCTATGATACCAAGTTTGTAACGACCCAGGGGCACCCCCTAGATGAAACATGTCATAAAAGACCTCAAGAGGCCTCATATCAGCCACTAAGCTTTCATAGTTAAAATAATAGAAAATCGGTAAGATTTAAAACAATTTCAACAATACCAAAGTCATTATAAAATGAAGCAAAAGTCTAATACACTTGTCTCAAAAACCTTCTAATACAATAGAACATTGGGGCACAGCCCATACAACAATGTTCAATACTAAAATGAAAAGAACATATGGAAAGTGGTGGCCATATCCTCGGATGAATGTGGACTCACCAATCTTCAACTCTTCTTCTAGTAGAGATCCTACCCATGGAGATGAGAATCGGGAATACCGGACCCTACATTTGAATAAGTAATGTAGGCAAGAGTATGCGTTAGTACAAAGATGTCATAAATATGATAGCTTGCATAAACATAAGAGTTAGACAACATAAGTCATAAAGCATAATCAATACACATAATAGATCATTTCAACATATAAGGGTACTTCTTGAAGTAACTTCAATTCACACTTAGTCAAGACATGGGTAATCTGCCACTAGTGTGACTCATCATAGAAGGCAAACTCAAGAAATCATCCATTATCATCACTTATCATAACATGTTCTAGCTTATCTTTTAAAGACACAGGGAATCACCTCTTGCCTTAATATAAAGGATCATGGGTATTCACTTCTAGTCCTTATCACCTTGAGATCATGGGTAGTCACCTCTTGTCCCTCTTTACCATAGGAACATGGCTAATTGCCTCTTGCCCAACATACTTTAGGATCATGGGTAGTTTATGAGTCCACAATTTGGACTCTTTTAGGGCTTTATTTTGATAGATTTAGCGTCCTCAAATGCATATTTTGTCTCAATAACTGATGAAAATCCTTGATTTTTAGGTATTTGGAGTTAGAGACTAAGCATGGACACTATTGAGCAGAAAGGAATAAGGCGGCTAAAAGAACGAAGAAAAGATGGCCTAAGGATCGCCTAAACCATTAGGCAAGTCACCAAATGGCTATTGTCTCGCCTAATATTCCACCGTGCCAAGCTCTGAAGTATAAAAATGAGTCGGCCAGTTAGAGGAGTAGTCGGCGATTTGCCAAACAAATTTTGTGATGCAGTACTCCATCGCCCAACGTTACGAAGCTCAATTTGTTGAAGGCCAATGCAGAAAGGCAATGAACCAGAACAAAGAGAGGATCACCGATCCACTAGGCTATCCTGACTAACTACGGTGAGTGGTTTTTCGCAGCACACTTTTTGACAACTATAAATACTTGTTTAAATTGTTAGTTTAGTATCAGATTTTGTATGAGATTTTTATGCAACCTATATCAAATTTTATTTTCAGTTCTTAGAACTTAGAGTTTTTGAGACATTGTTCCTTCGCTTTGAATATTTCTATTTCTAAGCAATTGGAAGTGTGTATTGAAGATTATTTACCCTAGATGTGTCTAAAGTTAATATTTATCGTACCCATTTGATGGAAACACTTTTTGGTATCAATTTCTATCTCTTTACTATGTCTTGCTAAAAATCCCAATTCTTGGGGTGTGATTATGTGAATATGGGCTGAATTTATTGCTGGGTATTGCTAATAGATAGTTAATTTGTTGTTTAAAGGTGATTTTGTTCAGTAGTTGTGTTTGAATTTAATGGGGTTGTAGTTTCAAATATAATTTTATCTTCATGTTTTTTACTTGCTCGAGAGAGAGGTTTTCAAACCTTAACTACCGAATTGATAGGTTGTGGTTATTGGGTTGTCGTGAGTTCAGCTTGAGAAAGTGATTTTTAAACCCTCTCCCACATATTCAGCTCGAGAGAGTGAATGGACTAAGGCGAAGGCTGTGCTTCATTTCCGCTTATTGGTGTTCGAGAGAAACAAATTTGATTCGGGGTAAATCATTCAAGAGAAAATTTACCCCCACTAAATCTTAGCTTAGTTACCAATTTATAGTGATTTACTATCAATAGCATTTACCCGATTTTTTATTTTAGCCCATAATCCTATCACATCCCAAGTATCCCGTCTCCATATTCATATTTTTTTGTTATTTACTGTTTTAGTTGCTTATTGACTACAAAACCCCTTTTGATAATTGACACTTGTGTCACCCTTTAATTTATCTTGTTTTTACTTGTAAATGTCTATAGCTATGATAGACTTGAACACTTTTTTGTTTTTCTATTGTTTCAAAGTTACGAACCGCTCCATTGGGACTTGACCCCAACTCACTAGTTGGGTTATATTACTACTTGTGATCGTTGGTACTTGAACTGGAAGTAGTGTCCTGATACGTGAAATCAAAATGGCGCCGCTGCCGGGAAGTTGTGTTAATTGAGAATTTTTAGTTAAGTTGAAATTTTTTCTTGTTAGTTATAGTTCTACTTACTTTATTTCAGTGTTGTTTTGATTATTTGTGTTGAAAACAGGAAGTATGAGCGTAAATGGTAGAAATGGCAGCCAAGTAGGCCATCAAGATGACATCAGAAACTTCAATGATGTCAACGACCTTCATGCTAATGACCCCCATCTCATGGGCGGTATTGGTGCCATTCACTTGCTTCCAGTCAAAGTGAATGCGGTATTTCACATCACGAGTACTATGTTGCAACTCTTGCAACTAAAGGGGCTTTTCAGTTGTTTGGCTTATGAGGACACTCATGAGCATATTAGAAACTTCATGGATGTATGCGGACTGTTCTCCTTCAAGAACATATCCCAAGAGTTGGTTTGGTTGAGGTTGTTCTGTTCTCTTTGATGGGAGAGGCGTGCAAGTGGCTAGCTAAATTGCCACGTGAATCAATCACTTCATGGGAGGAGTTGGTTACCACATTTCAAGTGCAATCTTTCCCTCCTTTGAGGATGATAACTCTTCGGGATAACATTCAGAGTTTTAAGCGTCTAGAAGGTGAGCCAATACATGAAACTTGGTTGCGATTCAGAAGTTGGTGCTTCAATGCCCAACCCATGGCTTGCCTAATAACGTGTTGTTGGATTATTTTTATCGAAGTTTTGACTCTATAAATAAGGGTGTTGGTGACCAACTTTCTCCGGGAGGTTTGATGCATCAACCTTATGTGATAGAGGCTCAACTCTTGGATGGTATGACTAGCATAAACGGGGCGTGGTATACTCGTGAAGACCAAGTCTCTCCTCTCACGTTCAAGCTGACTAAGTAATAGATGGAGAAGGACTAAGAGAGGGATCAAAACATGGCCAAGATCATGACACAACTTGATATTTTGTCTAAAAATGTCATGAGAGTTGGTGCTCGAAGTGTCAATGTAGTGGGTGTTGGGTGTGCTAATCCGAATAAGTCCAAGTTTGAATCGTTGTATAATGAAGGGGTAAGTTTCCTAGCCAACCAAGACGGTGGCTATCGTTCAAACTACTTGAGGCAGGGTGGTAACCAAGGTTGGGATAAGGATGAAGGTCGGAAAGATAGAGATCGTGAATGGAGGGACCGTAATCCAAATTGGAAGGATGGGGAGAAGGTAGGTATGTACCTCCCCATGAGTGCCAAAAGCCAAAGGATTCGGAAGGTGGTAGATATGATGAGGATATGCTCTCTCATATCCTCAACAAAGTTGAAGGGTCAGAGAAGATTTTAAAAGAAATGAAAGAAAATGTGTCTACCCTTAGCCGGACCGTCACCTCCCATTCATTGTCAATCAAGCGAGTTGGAGACCCAAATAGGTCATATATCATCTCATCTCAACCTAAGACAGCAGGGGGTTTTCCTAGTGATATTATGGCTAACCCCAAGAGTGTGGTTTGAAGGAGGACTTGTGTCGTGCTATGACGTTAACTAAGGTGCTGCTTGGGAGGCAACCCAAGTTTTCTTATTTGTTTATCTTTCTTTGTTTGGAATAATGGTGTGTTTATTGTGCATGTTAAAGTATGGGAAATGTTTGAAAATTGCAGATTAGCTAGCTAAAGTCCAATCGGAGAAATGCCAAAAAGGTCGGGGACCCCGACCTAGACCATCGTTAGACTAAGGACAACTTTAAGGTAGAGTCTGTAAAACTCGACGAGCCTAGGAAATTATTGGCAATTCACCGATCAAGTCAGCAAACTCGATCTTGTCTGCTGTTTGGATCCCCACATCAATTAAGGGTCCTGTAAAACTCGATGAGGTAAGTGACCACTCAGTGTGTCGCCGAGTGGTTTGGCAAGCTAAACTAATGTCGCCGAATGGGCAAAATCTTGACGGTTTATTCTAAAGCCAAAGGTTTAAATTTCAAATTCTTTCATTTTTCCCTCACTTTTCATATTTTCAAAGTCATACCTATCTAGTATTTTTGATATTTTTGCACTCTATAAGTATTTTAGTTGATCGATTGGTGCTTGGATTTGGATTACATTGCCGCCTAGCTTTTCAATCTTATCTTTATCGGTATTTAAGGTTGGTTTTCTGAATTCAACATTTATTTTAGTAATCTGTACTCTTATGCAAATGAGTTTATCGTGTTGTCGTGTGCTGGGTCTCTCGATAGGATTAGTATGCTTAAATACCAGTTTTAATTTGAATATCTTGCCCGTAGTGTTTTATTGTTGAGATCCCGTAGCTTGGTGCATTGAAATAGAATAAAAATTTTAGGGTAGTGCTTGTATTTTATGGGTCTTGTTTGAATTTGTGTTGTGTCGACTTTAATTTTGTTTTCGTGGGTTGCAAGTTGAATTCGAGAAGTTAGGTTGAAATTAGGCACGTTGGGTAGTTTAGCGAGCTGGGTTGAGCTAGGTCAAGCTTGCCGAACTATTCGGCGGTTTGCCTAATGTCCCCATATCACCTTTAAGATGCTTTATGTGTTGTTAGATTATGTACCTTTCAGCGAGAAGCTTGAAGCCGCCGAAGGAACTCGGCGACTCGCTACAAGACTTCTTGATCACCCTTAGTCTGCACCCTTGTATCCTTTCCGCACTATAACTTTCGGCAAGCTAGTTCTTGCTCGCTGGAAGCTATCGGCGATTCACTAAAGGGTCTCCCATCGCCAAATTTCCATAGCTTTAAAATTGATTTTTTGTGCTTCTATTCAAATATTTCCTAACTTTGTCTCAATGCTTCGCATACATAGCTAGACCAAAAGTTGCTGGGAAAAATCGTGCCACCCCGAAAGATAAGAGCACATAATTTCAAATTAAATGAAGAGAGGTCGAATCCTCCCAAAAAGGGCAAGCAAGAACCTTCACCCGGAAACAAAGGCAAGAGCAAGAGGCCCATTTTTGATAGGAAGACTACTTCCCGAGACCCCTCTATTCCTTAATGGGCCCAGGGACTTGATACAACTGTTCGGAATTTTTTGGCAAACACACTAGTAGAAACTCCTTGTGAGTTTGGTGCTATTGTTCCTTTTGAAGGAACCCCGGGTACTGAGGCTCGAGACCAAACTGATGCACCGGGCATTGATGCCAAGACAGATGGAGCGACTGTGTAGACATGATCCCCTCTTTATCTCCCTCTCTATCTTTATTTCTTTTCATTTTTGGATATTTTTAGCTTGTTTGCATTTGAGGACAAATGCTTTTATTTGTGGTGGGGTGAGGCCCACCTTTTGTGTGACATTTGTAATTCTTGTTTTGTTTATATTTGGGCTTTAAGTTAAAAAAAGTTGTGTTTTTACACTTTGCTTTTGTAGATGCTCACTTGTGACTCGTTGCTTTTAATTGTAAATGATTTTTGACCCCTCCAAAAATTTTACCACCTCTTGTATGTTTTGAATGTGGTTGTTCTCGTGCAAATTTGAGTACTCATTTTGATCAATACCGATGACTCGAATAGTGCTCACAATCAAACAAAAAATGATTGTGCGGCTACGACGAGACCAATTGAAGTTGCATAGACAATATGTGAACTCCTTGCATATCGTTGTGACTAGCCAAGTATCGAATTGAGTCTCTTATGATGAAAATTGCACACTAGCAAAAGTGTGGAGTCTTGTTTGACTTTGGTTTCAATGCCTTGTGTGATGAGCTTACCATGAACCATGTGTGATGACACCTAGAATTTACCCCATTGCTCCGGCTGACTAATTGATGCAACTCTTGATATGATCTTAGGGGACGTTAAATAGTGTGAAACAATTTGACATTATCCCTCTTTTGTGGCTTACCCTGTAAGTGTGTAAACCTCTTTTGAACACCCTTTGAGCCTTAGCCTTTTCTTGGAAGAAACTTGATAAAAATGTAACCATTTGTGACCCATTACTCATAATACTCATGATTTGTGGTTTGTGTGAATAGACAACTTTGGGCAAAAGCCTATGTTGGGGGTGTGGTGAAAAGAGAAAATAAATCAAGAAGTGCAAGAAAGTCCCCTTTGACCCATGGGTTTGAGAAAAATGGAACCCCTCCATAAAAAAAAAAGAAGAGAGAAAACGAAGAAAAAAATGAAAAAGTTGTGGAATAAAGTTGTGGGAAGACAATAAGTAATGGGGTGGACAACAGTCCATGGAAAGTGAATAATGGGATGACTTGAAAGTACGAATGAAAAAAATGATGAAGAAAAGGAAAGGAAGTATTGTTCACACCGTATTTCATGAGGACTATAACCAATGAGCTTAAATGATCATACCTTTGCACTCAGCCCCGTTACAAACCTTAAAAAGACCTTTTTGATCTTGAGTGAGCTGAAACAAATGTTGGTTGGATATTACGAGCAAACCTATGGGTGAAATCATACATTGTGTTTATCTTTGTGAGTGTGAGTGTTGATCTTGATTCCAGAACTTTAAATGATTGAACCATTGTGTGTTACTATGGAGTCATTCTTTATGTGAGGGCATTTGATCACTTTTGTTAGGCTTGAACTTGCATTTGAACCAAGTATAGTGAGCTTGAGATTCTTTGGTAATGGTGAGTCACAACTTGAATCTTTGAGTGCACAATTGATCCTAGCACGAGTAAGTTGAATCTTTTTTGTGTGCATTCATGATTGAGTCTTGTGTAGCACTGTTTGAGACATCTTTTTTGAACTGCTGAACTTGAGTTTTACTTGAGGACAAACAAAAGTTTAAGTTGGGAGTAATGATGAGTCCAAATTTTGGACTATTTTAGGGATTTAGTGTCCTCAACTGCATATTTTATCTCAATAACTGATGGAAAATCCTTGAGTTTCAGGTAATTGGAGTTAGAGACTAAACATGGACACTATTGGGCAGAAAGGAACAAGGCAGCTGAAAAGAACGAAGAAAAGACACCCTGAGGATCGCCTAAACCATTAGGCGAGTCACCGAATGGCTATGGTCTCGCTAAATGTTCCAGTGTGCCAAGATCTGAAGGAGAAAATTGAGTCGGTGAGATAAAGTAGCAATTGACAATTCGCCAAATGATTTAGCGATACAGTACTCCATCACCCAACGTTACAGAATGTGAATTTGCTGAAGGCCAATGTAGAAGAAAGGCGATGAACCCAACCAAAGGGCGGATCACTGGGTCGATCGCCCATCCCGACTAACTACGCCGAGTGGTTCTTCGCAACACACTTTTTGGCAATTATAAATACTTGTTAAAAATTTTAGTTTAGTATCAGTTATTATATCAGATTTTGTATGCAACCAGTATCAAATTTTATTTTCAGTTCTTAGAACTTAGACTTTTGGAGACTTTGTTCCTTAGCTTTAAAGATTTCCATTTCTAAGCAATTGGAAGCAGGTATTGAAGATTCTTTATCCTAGACGTGTGTAAAGTCAATATTTATCGTACCCATTTGATGGAAACACTTTTTGGTATCGAAATCTATCTCTTTACTATGTCGAGCTAAAACCCCAATTCTTGGGGTATGATTATGTGAATATGGGTTGAATTTACTGCTGGGTATTTGCAATAGATAGTTAATTTACTATTTAAAGGTGATTTCGTTCAGTAGTTATGTTTGAATTTAATGGGGTTGTAATTGCAAATATAATTTTATCTTCGTGAGTTTGACTTGCTCGAGAGAGAGGTTTTAAAACAAAAACTACTGAATCGATAGTCTATGGTTATTGGGTTGTTCAGCTCGAGAGAGTGAATCCTAAATCCTCTCCCACACATTTAGTTCGAGAGAGTGAATGTATTAAGGTGAATGTTGTGCTTCATTGCCGCTTATTGGTGTTCGAGAGAAACCAATTTGATTCGGGATAAATTGTTCGAGAAAAAAATTACCCCCACTAAAGCCTTGCTTAGTTACCCGGTTGTTTATTTTATCCCATAATGCTATCACATCCCAATAATCTCGTCTCCATATTCGTATTTTTTTGTTATTTATTGTTTTAGTTGCTTATTGACTACAAAACCCTTTTTGATATTGACACTTCTGTCACCCTTTAATTTATCATATTTTTACTCGTAAATGTCTATAACTATGATTGACTCACAACACATTTTTGCTTTTCTATTGATTCTCAATTATGAACCACTCCCCTTGTGACTCACCCCAACTCACTTGTTGGGTTATATTACTACTCACGATCATTGGCACTTGAATTGGAAGTAGTGTCCTGATACGTGAAGTCAATAGCCGCCTCTTGTCCTTTCATCATGAGACATGGGTACTCACCTTTTGTCTTTCTATCATGAGACATGGGTACTCACCACTTTTCTTTCTATGATAAGACATGGGTACTCGCCTCTTGTCTTTTACTTAGGATCAAGGGTATTCGCCTCTAGTCCTACTCTAAGGAATATGGTTAATCGCCTCAGATTCTTCTCAATAGAGTTCATGGGTAATCGCCTCTAGCCTCATCTCACTTTCATAGTTCCTAAGCTTAAATTCATTTTAGGTGACCAATCCTTTCAACCTGAAATCATTCAATATGAGAAGGCCTTTCACATGAATACAAAAAAATCATGTGGGAATGATCCCTTCCACAACAATTACATCAATAATAAAAAAATTCATAACATATTCCTCACTCTCAAAGAAATTCATATCATAATCATCACATATGCTTCAATCTCAAAGAAATGCTTATCACATTTTATTTATTCTATAAGAATGCACATAAATTCATAAATTCTCCTTTCATGGAGTAAAACCCATTTACATCAATTTCATCTTAGAAACATGGGTTAAGCATGGGTACATGGAAATCCATCATAAAAGCATGTAATCCTCTCAATTCATGCATAATAATTCGTAATTTGATCAATTGAATCAAACTTCACGAGAGATCCACAACTTAGAAGAAAACCCTAACTCCAATTGGGGAATTTCTACTTTCAATTGGGAGAACTTAGGGGCTCCATGGATGCAAGGATTCCATGAATTAATAAATATATCATACCTTGCTATCAAAGCCCACAAAAAAAATTAGAGAATGGAGACTTGACCGTGAGCCCTACCTTCAACCCTTCTTCTTCTTCAGGTTCTAGAGAGATAAATATTTTGGAGAGGAAGCACCCATTTTCTTTTGGTGAATTTAAAAGAATGACTTGAATGGGTAAGTTTTGGGGTTAAAATAACTTATATAGGGGTACTATGCATGGGTAAAATGACATAGTATCAATATAAAATAATTAAGAAAAGACCCAATTGCCCTTAAACTTACAGCTGACGCAACCCCTTCCCTCCAGGCTCCACAAGTCGTCGAGGACTTAACGGTCCATAGTGGTGGTCATGGTCCTTGACCAGTGTCTTGGCAAGCCACCCCTTAACCCCGTTTCCCTTCATGAGCCGTCAAGTGGTTCGTGTGGAGGGTCTTCCTCAGAGGGGTTACTGCCTCCCTCTTCACTGGCATCACCACGTGCCATTGTTCCCACCATGAGCAATCATGGTGCTCGTGGGATGTAAGCTTCCCTTGGATGGGTTCTGTGAGCCACCATGGGGAATACCACACCTCGTGGTACCCTTCACAGTCCGTCTAGGCCTTCGTGAATGGTGCCCAAGCACTGCCCTTGGCTTGTGACCTCTCACTTGGTCCCTTACTTAGTGTACTAGATTCCGAGGCCTTACACTACTACTATGGATTACAAGGTTGACAATTTCTCCATTGCATGAAGTTATGTTGTGTTATTTCTAGACTATTGTTCATCAACTTCATCCTAAACGTCGTCTTAGAGTCTAAAATAAAATTGTCTCCTCTTCTGGGATATCTAATTTCTTCATTGATAACGTCATTGCTTCAAATACAAGGATGCGATTTTCTATTCTTGAGAAAATTCTCTTAGATTTAATGACTTTGTGCCTCCATATTTTTTGTTTTCATATCATCCTTATCTATTTTTACAAGATTTTATTAGTGAAACTTTAACGATTGAGAGTTGATTGAAGTGTTGATCAATTTTTGATGTATATTATTTCAAAACATAGGTCCTTTACTAGTTATAATGATTTGTTGACATAATTGGATATCTCATAGTTTACTCTATTTATTGTATGTTTTTTCTTACTATTTTGTTGTCTCCTTAATATCGAATTGATTATTTTTTGTTAACATATATATTATCTCACTTGGACACGACCATTGTCCTTTTAATATTTTTCCTTTTTTCCTTCTCATTCAACCCTTCTAAATATTTTTGGGTGAGTTATGACTATTTTTGGCAAGCCTATTTCTGTCTATTAGCATGAATTTGTTGTCCTTCCTGTCCCAAGTCATTTATGAGCGTTTGAGTTGTCTAGGTTAGACTCATATTCAATATTTTCATGTTTGACATTATCATTATAACATAGTTCTAGAATTCAACATTTTGATCTACTTGTTCTTTCATAATGCGACAAGTATACATACCTATTTCTGAAAAAGATGTAAAGTTGCATAAATGATGCATCTAGAAGGGCCTTGAGAGCAATATTATAATGAAGAATGAATTTCTTAATGGGGCCAAAAATATTATTTTGTTGTTGTCTCAAATTTATCCTTCTATAAATTTTGTTTGAGTAACAAAGTATCAATAACCAAAATTGTTGAACATTTGATCTCAAACAAGTAGATTGCCTGCAAAAAAAATAATATTTATGTTGTTGTATAAATTATTAACGGTCTTAACTTATATTTAACATGTATTGATTTTCCAAAACTTTCACATAATAATTTTTTCACAAGGAGTATTTTCTAACCATCAAATTAGCAGATTATATATTTTTCATGTAAGAAGAAAAACTTAGAAAAAGCAATGCTTCATTGCTTCATAAAAACATCAATCAATATTATCAAGACAATTATATAACCATACATATATTATGATAAATATGTAAAATATAAAAATGATTAGATATCAAGATACTTCTAATAATTTATTATAGATCTACCATTCTTAAGATATGTGATAATGTCGAATCATTTAATTTCTGTTGAAATGTTCTTAAAACCTATTAATATTTTCTCTTTATTTTTTCTTATAATAGTCGAATATCTTCAAGGATGTTCATAAGCTTAGCGAGATTATTATGACCAAATGAAGCATGGGTAAATTACCTAGTTGTTTAATGTTTAATTTCATGTTTTATACACTATGGGGGGGACAATCGTAATCTAACATTGAAGTTAGGAACTTTCCACTTTTAATATATATATAATTCCTTAGAAGAACTATACATAAATTCACTGAGACAGGACCCGACAATACCCAAACACTATACAATAAGAACTCAAGTACTGGACATATAGACCGAAATAACCCTAGTATGAATGAAGCTTACCAACCTTAGCTAAACAACAATCCCAACATCATGGTCGATATAGACCCATGTTTGAACATGCACACACACAAAATGTAGTGTCCTCAGGCAATGAGATGTCAGGACGATTAAAAATGTACTGGTATGTTAGGAAAATAGTTGAATCCTAAATAACTATCCTAAGTTGAATCAGAAATCTTCTTTCGATCATAATGCGTCATATCATGGAACTCCTTTCGGTCACAACCATTTGAGAATACAAATCAACCCAATACCTTTCTAAAATTGATCTTTTGAGCAGATTTGATAATTAGAAATGGAACTACAATTTCTCTATTGAGCAAACTACAACAACTAAATCCAGTTTGCAAGTGTTAAATTATTTACCCACTTCAATTAATTTCTTTCAAGCATTAACCAAAGATCTAATCTAGGACTAAGTTTGCAACCTTAGCCATAAATGAACACATGCTAAATAGCTCAAATCCATGAATAAACAATAGGAAACAAAGCATGACATTAGACCTACTAAAATTAGTTAACACCCACTCCATAATTACACTCCAAAATTAGGGTTTTAGCCAAGCATCATAAAAGGAAAGTAAATTCTACCAATTATGTTTTCATCCATTAAAGTGTTGATAATCAGCAACAATCTTCAATACCAACTTTGAATTGAACCCTCAATTTTCAATTACAAGATTTTTCAAAACCCCAAAACTACGAGAAAAGTAAAATTCTAATTCTAATATTGAAAAGTCCATTTTCTCAATCTAAAAAAGATAGATGATTAAAGATGTTGATATTCTATGTCCTTTGTGCTATTTATAATTTCCCCAAAAAAGAATCCAAAATCCATGTGCGACCTGATCGGTAACATTAATTGGTCTCTCTTACTTAATCGGTGGATCACCATTCTGTTCTTCACCCCGCCCTTTTATGGCTTCAAGATTCAAGTCTTTGAACCTCAATTGACGAACTCGATTGAGTCAGCTTTTCACGTTCAGTTAATCATCGATGACCACCTTCGTTCGCCCATTCGGTATTTATATTAACTCAGAAGTCTGTCACTTTCAATGATGGAACTTTTAACTCACCCAATTTCTTTTGCGAATTGCCGTTTACTCTTTACTCTGTCCACATATGTTGAATATTCTCGAAGTGGATACTGTCACTTTAGGGAGGTCCATACCGGTTGGGAAATCCATCCTTTGTGTTAAGCGATCCTCAATTGGGAGTTTTTCTCTTCTCAACATTTTTGTCTTGATCTTTAGCCTTCCTAGATATAAAACATCAAAATATCATAAGATAAGGACATAAATAGGCATTGAACACCCTATTTGTTGAACTAAAAATGCCTCGAATGAGTCAAAATCTCAGAGTCATCAACACCCCTAGCTTAAATTTTTTCTTGTCCTGAAGTAAATCAAGAACTCAATCAGTTCAATAAGGGTGTCTACAACAGTTCTCAGTGTGAGCCAACATGCAAGCACCATCACAAGACTACTAACAAGTATACACAATATCTCAATCATGCTCAAGAAGCTTCAAATGCTGACTAGACAGTATCAATCAAAGCTGAAGCTCACTAATGCTCCCTGATAAAGCAAAACCATATTTTAACAAAAATATGTAAATGCCCTCACAACAAAAATGATTTCATGCTCTTACAAAGCACATCAATAAAGAAGTTAGGAATAGATACAACTCTCACTCTCCAATATAGAAATACATGTAAGCTTAATCCTATTGACCATATTTTCTGTCACGCCTCAGATCTGATTAAGACGGACAGGCACCCGATGCCTAAATGGCCGGGAGAACCAACTTACAGCCTGCACTTACCATACATTTAACTATGATAACTATGAAGCTATGACAAGCTTATATGCACTATAGTGATAAAAGATCGACATAGACAGACCCAAAACTTATGTACAACACTTGGCCGTTGAGGCCACAATTGTTAAGAGACAAGATACAACCAAACTTTATACATTAGTCTACAAAGCCTCTACAAGATAAACAACCTTAGTTTAGGTCGGGACAGGCCCCGCCTTACCCTTAACTACTATACGGTAACAAAATAGATGCCAAAGACTCGGTTAAGCCCCGAATCAACTTGGAGCTCACCAATAGCGGCTGAGTGTCCTGCGCTCCTACTGGGGATGTCTACTAGCTGGAGTACCTGTGGCTGCAGCATGAAATGCAGCGTCCCCCGAGAGGGACGTCAGTACGAAGAATGTACTGAATATGTAAGGTAATAACATATGTAAACAAGAGCTCAATTGAAATCAAGTATCAATATGTAAATACATAAATCAGATTAAAAGACCACCCTTGCTGCTGATGTTGTGGGATCATGTACATTATATTCTTTTACGTAATCTTCTTTACATTGCAATCTCTCGTAAAGCATGCGATACAATAACCAACTGATCAGTGGTAAAAGAGGATGACCCATGCTAGGCATTTTAACCCCTGGGATGCTGTCCTCAAATATAAATTTTGGGATCGACCCATGCTAGGCTTTCGCCCCTAGGCTGCCACCCTTACACATATACCGCTTCATAGTTTCTTTAATCTTTGAGATTGTTACTTTGGTGGTCATAATTATTTTTGAGCGTCGAGAACTATGGATCAATAGTAGGAAACATGTGAATATGCACTTAGGGCAGTAACAATAACACAAGACGGAAATGTAACACTAATGAATTACATAAGAGCTCAAATGACACAATGGACCTCATTTGATTGATAGGAGGAATCACAAAGCTACTGCTGCAATTATCCTTTCTCATACCCATACTTGGAAAAGTAAAGATGCACATATATTGAAGCAATTCGACACACTAAGGAGAGGGAAATATTGTTAGCTGTGGTTGGGATTGTACGCTGCCACTATTTGTCTTTTACTTGAAAGAGCACTTAGGAAGCTCACTTGTTGGTAGTGACACAAGCAGAGTTCATGCCAAAGAATATAGAATCGAATAGCCTTACATACCTTGCTGTACAACTCGAATAGTACAACGAATTAACCTCCTTCCTTTCCGATTATTAATCTACAATGAAATAAGTAACACAACTAATATTAGTAGCTAACCAACAGATTGGGCTACTTGAACTTGGCAAACAGTAATCAGGTAGCAAACCCATACTTATCAACCGATGGGATGCATTCCACCCCTTCTCCTTTAATAACGTCATATACAATACGACCTTCTAATAAGGTCCCCTGAAACTCCTTGGGCATTTGTAACATATGCAAAACAGTATACAAAGGGGTTGCAGGCAGCAAAGCTCATGCAACGCCCAATTAGATGGTAAGTTACTGCACCCTTACCGTTTTATCCTTTAACAAGTTCTCATGACTTCTACACATGCCTCCTTATGTATATGAACTCACGGTTTCCGACCACTGTCCCTTGAGCATCCAACTAACATTACATTTAAAATGCTCAAATGAGCTAACAATTGAGTTAAAGGGGACTCCCCTCCATGGCTGTCCCAACATGCACAATCAACCTGAACATTCTCCCATCTCACACCATGTAAAAGGAACAATTCTCAGTTCATTAACACATACCAAATCCCTTAACCAATTCAAGCACAAAAGAGGGATGGAAATTTCAGTAACTCACCTTGTTGGACAGCAACCTCACTTGCTAACTTCAATGTTTAGGTTGTCTTTTCCAAATTATCTTGAGAATAGTGAAGGATTACTAAATCAGCAGACCATATTCTTACAAATCCAAACTTTTAAAAACAAAATTAACATATGGCAGTAGCCTTACCTTAGTTTCTGAAAATTTATCCTCTAAACTTGTACTTCAAGAACTGAAACTCTCCTTCAAACTTTTACTTGAAAAGGAGATAATACTCAAGAACCTAGGGTGTCTTAGGGCTGCTGATTGAAGCCAAGAGAAACCTTAGAGAAACTTAGGAAATCTGAAATTTTTTTGCAAGTGAAAAATGGAGCAAAAGATTTGATCTTTATCCCTTTAAAAAGGAGGTGTAATGGACGAAATTCTTGACTAATTTTGGCCATATATTATCAAGTAGGTGACCCACCTACTTGGCCTTTTAACTTGGGCTTTTGGGAACTTCAACACTTGTTGGGCCCTATTCCGAATTTTCCCTCTATTCATGTCAATTTGGGCCATAATTAATGCAAGTAGGTGGTAGTGCATTTGGCCCAATTACCACTTTACCACCTTTAGTTTAAATACTTCCGTCGGAGCTAACTTGCCATACACATGCTAAAACGTGCAAGGTGTTACATAACCTTGCGAGCTAGTTTAAACCAACACTAATCATATAAAGAGCACGGTCCCTCACCTATATTATAAGGCTATGTCAAGTATCACGTGAATAGAACTAGCATACGCATAATACAGGTTGTTACATTTTCCAATTATCACATAACCCGATTTAAGCAAGATTTCAAGGGTCTTTTCAGGCTTGTAATGTGGATGAGGGAAAATATATGGTCAATTTGTCTTAGTGACAACACATTTTAAAAGAATTGTTGTACTCATATTCACCTCTTCTCAAGTTCCTTTCATACTTAAAATTTGGAGACTCAGTCCAACTTATTTTGAACCCCGTTTCTTTGATCAAGACTTTCTTTTTTCATTCCATTTCCATGTTTTTGCTCACTAATTTTTTATAAGGAGGAGTTCCTTATTTTTGCTCTAAACGTCAAGGTTGAGTCTCACCTTTATTTCTCTTTTTCACTTGGCTCTTTTTCCTCCTTCCTTTCCGCACCTCCAACTTAGGTTTTTGGCCTAAGTTGGCTATTCAAATAATTTCATGCTAAGAAAAATATTTATGGGTGAGAAGTTACGGACATGTTTGGTTCAAAAGACTTCAATGAGGTTGACAACCAATGGTATAGGCTCAAATGGTGCCAAGATGGCTACACACGCTCCGAAGGTAGTTACAAAAGGTATGAAGATGTGGGTTCCCTCTCAAAAATTGTGCCCAAGATCATCCCTTGTAATACCAAGGTTAAACAATTAGATTAAGAAGAAAAGTTCTTGGAATCAACAAGCATGGTTTCAAGTAGGATCTCACCACACATGGTAGTTCAAACACAATCATTTTACACATATCTACAAAATTAAGATGCTTGTGTGTAATGTTCATTGCAGTGCTCAAATCAATATGGAGCAAGTCAACACAAGTCTCTAAAAGATCATTCAAAAGCAAAGAAATAGTGATTTGCTCTAGAAACACAAATAGAAAACACATTTCTCGTCAAGAGGACTATTCAAGACATCGATTGAACAAAATCAATCCTCGAAAATTGAACAATGAATATACGAGGAACCTTAATCAACATCAATCATTTCACTACTCCAAAAGTCACGGGGCAAGAGGTACAAAAATGAAAATGAAACCAACAACCAACAAAATATAATAAAACCAAATTCAATAACATATGAAAATACAACCCAAAATAAAAAATACAATAAAAAAGGGAATGGGTACTGATCCCCTCACCCCATAAAAAAGAAACTAGAGTGTCCTTAATGCTAAAAATAAAAGTACAGGAGTGAAATGAGTGGAGGAATTCTGGTAAATTTTTTTTTGAATATGACCTTCCCCTCCCATAAAGAGAGTTTCTTGTTCCTTTTCTAACAAGGATGATGAGCGACAATGACATGAATTCAATACTAATAAAAAAGGTAAGCCCGCCGCTGAAAGAGACCGAAGAAGGTTCAACTAGCGCCGGTGCGAGGCCTTCAGATAGTTAGCGCTTTGCACGAGCTTCAAAAGAAAGAGAGATCGAGAGGGTCGGCTGGGCCTGCCTTTTCAATCAATCTCCGGCCGCTCAGTGCTTTTTTTGGGTTAGTGCGCGCCGACATGCTAAAAATTACCTTTTGAACTTCTTCCATATTAGGAGGGCTCGTAAGCATCTTATTATCTTCCTCTGTGACTAGAGAGGGGATGGTCTCAAGGATCTCATCTTCAAGCACCGAACCTTGAGAAGAAAGTAATGTATGAAATAAATTGAGAGCTTCCTGCCATATACAAGTTCTGAATTTGGTTCAAAGTGCTTAACACTATAAATAATTGTTTAAATTTCTAGCTTAGTATCATATCATTATTATTCTTAGAACTTCTTATAGCTTTTTAGAGAGTTTAAGTTTTAGAGGGTATTGGAGACTTTGTTCTAAGACCTTCAAGATTCAAAGTGTTTCAACTCTAAGAAATTGAACTTGGGTCTTGAAGATTCTTTAATCTTGACGTGTTTTAAGACTTAATCCTTCATACCCAGTTGATGGAAACTGATATTGGTATAAAATTTTATCTCTTTTACATGTTTGGCTAAAACCCAATTCTTAGGGTTTGATTTTTTGAATATGGGTTAGATGATCTATTGGGTCTTTCTTGTTGATGGTTTATTTGTTGTTTAAATGTGATTTTGTTTAGTAGTTGTGTATGAACTTAATGGAGTTGTAGTTGCAAATATGATTTCATGTTAGTGTTTTCGGCTTGCTTGAGAGAGAGGTCGTAAAACTAAGTCTACTAAATTGATAGTCGGTGGTATTGGGTCAACATAGATTTAGCTCGAGAGAGTTAATTCTAGTACTTCTCCCACACATTCATCTTGAGAGAGTGAATGGGCTAAGGCGGAGGCCGTGCCTAAAGTGGCAACTTGATGTTCAAGAGAAATCGAGTCGATTCGGGGTAAGTTGCTCGAGAGAAAATTTACCCCCACTATAGTCTAGCCTAGTAACAAATACTCAACAATTTACTAGCAAAAACATGTACCCGACAATTTAGTTTATCCCGTATTCCTATCACATCCCAAGAATCCCGTCTCTCTATCTAGTTTTCGTACATTTTCGCTATTTGTAGTTGTTAATTAATACAAAATCCCCCATTGATAATTGACGTTTGCATCACCCCCTTTAGATTTTGTATGTTTATATTTGATAATGTCTATAGCTATAACTAATAAGAACCTAATTTTATTTTTCTATTAATTCTCAAAACCACTCCCTTGGGACTCGACCCAAACACTTGGTTTGGTTAATTTACTATTGTACGATCGTAGACACTCGAATTGGATGTTGTGTCTTGATTACCCAAACATCAACTCCATGCTGAAATTTTGGAAACGTATAAATACAATTTTTGAAAGAAGAAAAGGAGTTCCCACACTGTTTATCTTTTGGTTTTTGAGTTTTATATTTTAGGACATTGTCTTTATATTTTGAGTTCTTGGGATTAAGATTCGGAGATTTTAGTTGCTTTAGCTTTGATTTCAACATTTAGGGATTGCAGATAGTTAGCAAATCAGATGAAAAACCTTGTTAGTAACGATATCTTGCTTTTCACTATGCTTAGCTAAAATCCCTTACCTTAGGGATTTGATTATGTAGTTGAATGCATTAATTAGCTAATGTGTGTTGTTAGTTTTTTATTTTAATTTTGTTTTAAGTGGGTTCAATTAATTGATCATGTTTTAATTGAGAAATTGTTGTTGCAAATGAAATTCTAGCTTAGTTCTCTATGCTTGCCTGAGAAAAAGGTAATAGAGTAGAATTATTGATTGATAGTTGCATTGATTGCCTCTTTAAAATCAAGATTGATAAAGTGGGTTTGATTGCATCCTAACAAATCGAGCTTGAAAGAGTAGACTAATTAAGGAATTGGGTTGTTCTGTTGTGTTATGCTTGTTGAGGTTTGAAAGAATTCACTTGAAGCGCAATAGTTGATTGAGAAATGGCTATTGTACTCAAAACCTAGCCCACCCGTTGAGATTCAACAACTTTAAGCAACTAGTAATCACCGTTTACGTGAAATTAGCATTCAACTGATCACACTCCTAAGGTCCAATCTCTAGTTATTTACTTCACATGTTATTTGTCTTAAATTGGTTACCCAAATACCCCCATTTGATGTTAAACATTGAAACGTTGTGATTTGTTTTGATGTTACCAAATCTTTACTTCTACAAACGATTAGGACACATTTTTACTTCTTAATTAAATTCTTTACCGTATCACTCCATGTGGAATCGACCCCAACTCTTAGTTGGATTTATACTTGTTAGCAACCGCCTACATTTAGAATGGATGAAGTTTAGTTAAGCGTTATCAATATGCAAGTGATGTACTAAGTTTGTTTTAATTTTTTTCTTGCCCAAGTAATAAGCCTTGTTAAAATGTAAATAAGTTAACTTTAATTTGTTTACCTTTAAGGTTTTAACTAGCTAGATCTAATATAATTAAAAAGGTCTAAGTTTAATGAGGCTAGTAACTAATATACCACCACTTAAAGATTCACACTCAAATTTATAGATATTTCATTTATCTTTGTATTCTAAATTGTGATTGTATAGTTGTTCGTTATATAATGTCATAACAATTGGGCTTAACAAGAATAACTGAAATTTATATGTCGGCTTTAAAAACATTGAAGAAATAGGGTGTATACTCGGGAAAAGGATCTTATGATGTTGGTAAGATTTTAAAGAAGAAAAATGGGACAGCGAAATTGTAGATAGTGAAAAGAGGGATGAATTTATTTTAGATGAAAAAAGAAAAGCACGGGAAAGAAGAAGGGGGTTGTATGGTCAAAAGTTCTTTAAAGTATTATCCTATTGTAGTAAAACAGATTAACTTCAAAAAAGTTGGGAGAAGAAGGGTTATCTGCATTAGAGATGTTATTTTGTTAGAACAATGTGTATGATAAAATTAAAAAATTGTTGCTGAAAGTTACTTGTCACGACCCAGGGACACCCCCTAGATGTAACGTGGCATACAAGAGCATGAGAGCCCTCATATAAGCCATTTAGCTTTCATAGTACAGATAATAGAAAATCGATTAGATTTAAAACATTTTCAACAATACCAAAGTATTTATAAAACGAAGAGGAAGTCTTATACACCTGTCTCAAAAACCATCTAATATAATAGAATCTTGGAACACAGCCCCTAAAACAATTCTCAAAATTAAATGAAAAGAAAATAAGGAAAGTGGTGGCCATATCCTAGGATGAATGAGGACTCACCAATCTTGAACTCTTCTTCCAGTAGAGATCCTAGCCACGAGGATGAGAATCGGGAATGCCAAACCCTACATTTCGATAAGAAATGTAGGCAAGAGTATGAGTTAGTACAAGATGTACTAAATATGATAGCTTGCATAAACTTAACATAAACATAATATTTAGACAACATAAGTCATAAAGCATAATCAATTCACATAATAGATCATTTCAACATATAAGGGGTACTTCTTGAAGTAACCTCAATTCACACATAGTCAAGACATGGATAATCCGCCACTAGTCTTACTCATCATAGAAAGCAAACTCAAGCAACCATCAAAGCTCATCACTTATCATAACATGCTCTAGCTTATCTTTTAAAGACATGGGGAATCGCCTCTTGCCTTACTATAAAGGATCATGGGTATTCGCCTCTAGTCCTTCTCACCTTGGGATAACGGGTTGTCGCCTTTTGTCCTTCATACTATAGGATCATGGGTAATCACCTCTTGTCAACGTACTTTAACATGGGTAGTTGCCTCTTCTCTTTGTATCATGAGACATAGGTACTCGCCTCTTGTCTTTCTATCATATGATATGGGTACTCGCCTCTTCTCTTTCACTTAGGATCATGGGAATTCGCCTATAGTCCGACTCTAAGGAATATGGGTAATCACCTCGTATTCTTCTCATTAGAGGTCATGGGTCATCGCCTCTAACCTCATCTCACTTTCATAATTCCTAAACTTAGATTCATTTTAGGTGAGTAATCCTTTCAACCTAGAATAATTCAACGCGAGAAAACCTTTCACATTCATAGATAAGAAAATCATGTGGGAATGATCCCTTTCAGAATAATTACATCAATAATAAACAATTCATAACATATGCTTCAATCTCAAAGCAATTGATATGATAATTATCACATATGCTTCAATCTCAAAGCAATACTTATCACATTTTATTTATCCTATAAGAATGGACATAAACCCTAAATTCTCCTTCCATGGAGTAAAACCCATTTACATCAATTTCATCTTAGAAACATGGGTTAAGCATGGGTACATAAAACTCCATCATAAAAGCATGTAATCCTCTCAATTCAAGCATGATAAATTGTAATTTGATCAATTGAATCAACATTCACAAAGACCCACAACTTTGAAGAAAACCATATCTCCAATTGGAGAATTTCTACTTTCAATTGGGAGAACATTGGGGCTCCATGGATGCAAGGATTCCATGGATGAATAAAGCTATCATACCTTGCTATCAAAGCCCACAAACAGTTTGAGAATGGAGATTTGACCTTGAACCCTAGCTTCTTCTTCAAGTTCTAGAGGGAGAAATATTTTTGAGAGGAAGAACCCATTTTCTTTTTGGTAAATTTAAGAGAATGACTTGAATATGTATGTTTTGGGGTTAAAATCACTTATATAAGGGTGCTAGGCATGGGTAAAACAACATAGTATCAATATTAGATAATTAGGAAAAGACCCAACTGTCCTCAAACTTACAGCTAACGCAACCCTTTTAAGCCAGGCTCCACGAGCCGTCAAGGAATTCACAGTCCATACTGGTTGCCGTGGTCCTTAACTAGTGGCTTTGCAAGCCACCACTTTACCCTCTCTCCCTTCACGACCCTCTCCATGGCCCGTCTAGGTCTTCATGAGCCGTCAAGTGGCTCCTGTGGAGGGTCTACCTAAGAGGGGCTACTGCCTCCCTCTTCACGGGAATCACCACGTGTCGTGGTGACCACCACAAGCCGTCATGGTTCTCATGGGAGGTGAGCATCCCTTGGATGGGTTGTATGAGCCACCACGGGAAATACCACGTCTCTTGGTAACCTTCACGGTCCATCTAGGCATTCATGAAGGGTGCCCAGGCTCAACCCTTGGATTGTGACCTCTCACTTGGTCCCTTACTTTGTCTACTAGATTTCGAGGTGTTACATTATCTCCCCCCTGGGAAGATTCATCCTTGAAGAGGAATTCTACCCACCTCATGAAAGAAAAGACTCAAAACTAGCAGCCCATCAAGCATGCAATTACATAAATGTACATATCCGAGGAAGTAACATCGACTCCAAGCTAAACATACTCAATGCATTATAAGAAAGATATGAACTAGACCTAGCAACCCAATATGCATGAAATTTCAAGACTATTCATACTCGAGGAGGAACTACCATCTTAAAGATAAAAGCATGCTCAACATTATCTCATGAAGTCTAGATGCAATTCATAGTCAATGCACAACAACATGAGGAAAATCAATCACATAAACTCATTTCTTTCAAAATTCAAGTTTTCATGAACATGCATAAAAATAAGGAATCATGGGAATATTTAAAACACATGACACTCAAACAAAGAGTAAACCATGATGAACTCATAACCTCAAGCTATAGTAAGGATAAAAGGAAAAATATGAGGATATAGGGACCTCATATTGGCCTCGGATTCCCAAGTAGAACCCTCAAGTAATTGATTCCTCCACAACACTTTCACGGAAGCAACTTCCTTGTTTCTGAACTTCTTAACTTGCCGGTCTAAAATCTCAACCGAAACTTCTTCATAAGAAAGATTCTCATCAATTCCCAAACCTTCTAAGGGAACATAAATGTCGGATCTCCAACACACTTTTTCAACATAGAGACATGGAAAACCGGATGCACTAATGCCAAATCACTAGGTAATTCATGTTCATAAGCAACCTTACAAACACACCTCAAAATTTTATATGGACCCACATAACATGGAATAAGCTTTCCTTTCTTCCCAAATCTCATTACACCCTTCATGGGTGAGATTTCAAGTAAACACAACCATGAACATCAAACTCAAGATATCTTCTTCTAACATCGACATAGGACTTTTCCGACATTGGGTTGTTCTCAACCTTTCTCTAATAAGTATGAATTTTTCCATTGCCTCATAAACTAAATCGAGTCCTATCAATGCAATTTCACCCACCTAAACCAACCTATAGGAGATCTAAACCTCCTACCATTAAGAGCCTTAAATGGAGCCATACCAATACTCGAGTGATAGCTATTATTATAAGCAAATTCAATCAAAGGCAAATGGTCATCCCAATAACCCTTAAAATTAATGACACATGATCTCATCATATCTTTCAAAGTTTGGATAGTATGCTCTGCTTTTCCTATTGGTTTGTTGACGAAAATCCGTGCTAAGCTTAACACGAGTATCGAGACCCTTTTGGAAAGATTTCCAAAATTAAGTACCTCTATCAGAGATAATGCACAAGAGCACTCCATGCAACCTTACCATTTCCCTTAAATACAACTTAGCATAATATTTTCCTGAATAAGAAACTTTGACGGGAATGAAATGGGACGATTTTGTCATTCGCTCTACTATAACCCAAATCGAACCATACTATCGCCTGGTACGAGGAAGACCAACTATGAAGTCCATAATCAAATATTCCTACTTTCAAGTAGGAATTATAATGTCTTGAGATAAACCTCCCGATTTCTAATGCTCAACTTTCACTTGTTGGAAATTCAGACAGTTAACAACAAATCCCGTAATATCCTTCTTCATCCCATTGCACCAATAGATCTCCCACAAGTGACTGTACATCATGGTGGCTCCCGGGTGAATGGAATACCGAGAGCTATGGTTTTCTGACAAGATTTGTTCCCTCAAGTCATCAACATTAGGAACACACAAACGACCTTGATATCTAAGTACATCATCTCTCCCTTGGGAGAAAGCCTCAACAGACATTCTAAGCACCACTTCTTTCAATTCTACTAAGGTCGGATCAAGGCATTGCTTGGCTTTCCTATCCATAACAAAAGACAATTCTTAATCATGGTTAAGCATAACACCTGTAACAACCTGTATTATGCGTATGCTAGTTCTATTCACGTGATACTTGACATAGCCTTATAATATAGGTGAGGGACCGTGCTCTTTATATGATTAGTGTTGGTTTAAACTAGCTCGCAAGGTTATGTAACACCTTGCACGTTTTAGCATGTGTATGGCAAGTTAGCTCCGACGGAAGTATTTAAACTAAAGGTGGTAAAGTGGTAATTGGGCCAAATGCACTACCACCTACTTGCATTAATTATGGCCCAAATTGACATGAATAGAGGGAAAATTCGGAATAGGGCCCAACAAGTGTTGAAGTTCCCAAAAGCCCAAGTTAAAAGGCCAAGTAGGTGGGGCCAAGTAGGTGGGTCACCTACTTGATAATATATGGCCAAAATTAGTCAAGAATTTCGTCCATTACACCTTTTTTAAAGGGATAAAGATCAAATCTTTTGCTCCATTTTTCACTTGCAAAAAAATTTCAGATTTCCCAAGTTTCTCTAAGGTTTCTCTTGGCTTCAATCAGCAGCCCTAAGACACCCTAGGTTCTTGAGTATTATCTCCCTTTTCAAGTAAAAGTTTGAAGGAGAGTTTCAGTTCTTGAAGTACAAGTTTAGAGGATAAATTTTCAGAAACTAAGGTAAGGCTACTGCCATATGTTAATTTTGTTTTTAAAAGTTTGGATTTGTAAGATTATGGTCTGCTGATTTAGTAATCCTTCATTATTCTCAAGATAATTTGGAAAAGACAACCTAAACATTGAAGTTAGCAAGTGAGGTTGCTGTCCAACAAGGTGAGTTACTGAAATTTTCATCCCTCTTTTGTGCTTGAATTGGTTAAGGGATTTGGTATGTGTTAATGAACTGAGAATTGTTCCTTTTACATGGTGTGAGATGGGAGAATGTTCAGGTTGATTGTGCATGTTGGGACAGCCATGGAGGGGAGTCCCCTTTAACTCAATTGTTAGCTCATTTGAGCATTTTAAATGTAATGTTAGTTGGATGCTCAAGGGACAGTGGTCGGAAAACCGTGAGTTCATATACATAAGGAGGCATGTGTAGAAGTCATGAGAACTTGTTAAAGGATAAAACGGTAAGGGTGCAGTAACATACCATCTAATTGGGCGTTGCATGAGCTTTGCTGCCTGCAACCCCTTTGTATATTGTTTTGCATATGTTACAAATGCCCAAGGAGTTTCAGGGGACCTTATTAGAAGGTCGTATTGTATATGACGTTATTAAAGGAGAAGGGGTGGAATGCATCCCATCGGTTGATAAGTATGGGTTTGCTACCTGATTACTGTTTGCCAAGTTCAAGTAGCCCAATCTGTTGGTTAGCTACTAATATTAGTTGTGTTACTTATTTCATTGTAGATTAATAATCGGAAAGGAAGGAGGTTAATTCGTTGTACTATCCGAGTTGTACAGCAAGGTATGTAAGGCTATTCGATTCTATATTCTTTGGCATGAACTCTGCTTGTGTCACTACCAACAAGTGAGCTTCCTAAGTGCTCTTTCAAGTAAAAGACAAATAGTGGCAGCGTACAATCCCAACCACAGCTAACAATATTTCCCCTCTCCTTAGTGTGTCGAATTGCTTCAATATATGTGCATCTTTACTTTTCCAAGTATGGGTATGAGAAAGGATAATTGCAGCAGTAGCTTTGTGATTCCTCCTATCAATCAAATGAGGTCCATTGTGTCATTTGAGCTCTTATGTAATTCATTAGTGTTACATTTCCGTCTTGTGTTATTGTTACTGCCCTAAGTGCATATTCACATGTTTCCTACTATTGATCCATAGTTCTGACGCTCAAAAATAATTATGACCACCAAAGTAACAATCTCAAAGATTAAAGAAACTATGAAGCGGTATATGTGTAAGGGTGGCAGCCTAGGGGCGAAAGCCTAGCATGGGTCGATCCCAAAATTTATATTTGAGGACAGCATCCCAGGGTTAAAATGCCTAGCATGGGTCATCCTCTTTTACCACTGATCAGTTGGTTATTGTATCGCATGCTTTACAGAGATTGCAATGTAAAGAAGATTACAGAAAAGAATATAATGTACATGATCCCACAACATCAGCAGCAAGGGTGGTCTTTTAATCTGATTTATGTATTTACATATTGATACTTGATTTCAATTGAGCTCTTGTTTACATATGTTATTGCCTTACATATTCAGTACATTCTTTTGTACTGACGTCCCTCTCGAGGGACGCTGCAATTCATGCTGCAGCCACAGGTACTCCAGCTAGTAGACATCCCCAGTAGGAGCGCAGGACACTCAGCCGCTATTGGTGAGCTCCAAGTTGATTCGGGGCTTAACCGAGTCTTTAGCATCTATTTTGTTACCGTATAGTAGTTAAGGGTAAGGCGGGGCCTGTCCCGACCTAAACTAAGGCTGTTTATCTTGTAGAGGCTTTGTAGACTAATGTATAAAGTTTGGTTGTATCTTGTCTCTTAACAATTGTGGCCTCAACGGCCAAGTGTTGTACATAAGGTTTGGGTCTGTCTATGTCGATCTTTTATCACTATAGTGCATATAAGCTTGTCATAGCTTCATAGTTATCATAGTTAAATGTATGGTAAGTGCAGGTTGTAAGTTGGTTCTCCCGGCCATTTAGGCATCGGGTGCCTGTCCGTCTTAATCAGATCTGAGGCGTGACAACACCACTCTTGGTGGAGTCCACTAACTGATCACCCAACTAGGAAAATCTATGTACATATCGTACCAATCCTTTCTTATCTTCTTCTATATGGGAAGCACTACCCATTGATGGTTGGCTAAGAGCATCCGCACCACATTTGCCTTATCATGATGTTAGAGAACACTCATATCATAATCCTTACGTAATGCAAGCCACCTTCTTTTATGAAGATTAAGATCTTTCTGATTAAACACATATTATAGACTCTTGTGATCTGTGAAAACATCTACATGAACACCATACAAGTAGTGCCTCCAAATCTTTAAGGCAAACACAATTGCCTCTAATTCTAGATCGTGGGTGAGATCATTCTTCTCATGGACCTTAAGTTTCCTTGAAGCATAGGCAATAACCTTCCCATTTTGCATATGTACACATCCCAACCCAATTCTTGAGGTATCACAATAAATAACAAAACCATAGGTTCCTTCTGGTAAAGTCAACACCAGAGCGGAAGTAAGTCTATCCTTAAATTAGTGAAAAATCTTCTCACATGCTTCGGACCATATGAACTTGGCCTTCTTTTCAGTTAAAGTTGTCAATAGAGAGGCAATCGAAGAAAACCCCTCAACAAACCTTCAGTAGTAACCATCTAAACCCAAGAAACTTGTAATATCCAAAGGGGATAAAGGTCTAGGCCAACTTTAGACCGCATCCATGTTCTTAGGATCTACCTCAATACCCTTACTGGAAACAATATGCCTAAGAAAATTTACGGACCTTAGCCATAACTCACATTTGTTAAAATTTGCAAAGAGTTGTTCGTCCTTAAGAATTTGCAACACAATCCTCAAATGATTGATGTGATCATCCTTACTTCTCGAAGAAATCAATTTATCATCAATGAACACAATTACGAACATATTAAGGTAGTCTAAACACTCTATTAATCAAATCCATAAATGCCGCTGGAGCATTTGTCAAACCAAATGACATCACCAAAAACTCATAATGACCATACCTGGTTTTAAAAGCCATTTTTGGAATATCATCTTCCTTCACCCTCAATTAGTGATAACCCGACCTAAGGTCAATCTTGTAAAAGTAACTCACTCCTTGGAGTTGGCCAAACAAATCATCTATCTTGGGCGAGGATACTTATTTTTAATGGTCACCTTATTCAATTGTCGATAATTAATACACATACGGAGTGATCCATCTTTCTTCTTAACAAACAAAACTGGAGCATCCATGGAGATATACTCGATCAGATGAAACCTTTATCCAATAAATCTGTCAATTTCTCCTTTAATTCCTTAAGTTCTATGGGAGCCATTCGGTAAGGAGGAATAAAAATAGGCTGAGTATTTGGGAGAAGGTCAACACCAAAATCTATTTCTCTTTCTGGAGGAATACCGGATAGATCATCTCTGGGAACACTTCCAGAAATTCACTAAAATTGGGGACCGAATCAAGATTAGGGGTTTCAAAATCCATATCCCTCACCCTAACTGGATGGTACATGCAACCCATAGAAATCATCATTCTAGCCTTAAGACAAGAAATAAACTAACCTTTCGACAGAGAATTTCCCCCCTTACACTCTAGGATAGGCTCATTCAGAAACTGAAATCAGACTACACGGGTTCTATAATCGATTGATGCATAAAAAAAGTGCAACCAACCTATACCAAGGATAACATCAAAATCTAGCATATCAAGCTCTGCCAAATCAACAAATGTAACTGTATGGGACAAGAAAATGGGAAACTTTCTATAGACCCTCTGCGTTATAGTAGAATCACCAATAGGATTAGTAGAGACATACAAAGGATCTAATAACACATCAAGAAGAATATCAAATCTCATAGCCACATATGACATCACAAAAGACAAGGTAGCACCGAGATCAAGTAAAGCATAAACATCATGTTGAAAGACATTCAACATATTGGTGACCACATCGGGAGAACACTCTTGTTCACCATGAGTCTGAAGTGCATAGAACATATTTTACTTGGGAACATTAGTACCCGAGCCACTTGGACCGGATGAAGGATAGGATTGAGCCGTACGATGACTATCTCTCTCATTCTTAGCAACTCAAGGACAATCTCTTATCTTGTGGTCCATCTTACCACAACCAAAACAATCATTGGAACCCGCTAGACATTTAGCTTCATGTTTTCTTCCACACTTAGCACAATTTGGTAATGGAGACCCACTACCACCTCCTTGAGGTTTAGAGTTAGACACCCTCTCTTTGTTGAACTTAGGAGCATTGGAGGAACCTTTGCCCAAAAAACCTTTGTCGAAACCTAGGACGACCATATCCATCGGACCTTGCATGAGAGAAATTACCATCACAGGTCTTAGCGCTCTTTATCTCCCTAGACATCTCCTTAAATTTCTCCTCTTCAATCTGTTGGGCATGAATCATGAGAGGAAAAATATCCATGTCATGGACAACCATAACAGTAAGATATTCTTTCACCCCCAATTCAGACACACCCGAAACGAACTTGCTCATCCTTGCCCTAGAGTCGGCAACTACAGAAGAAGCATACCTTGATAATTGAGTGAACATCAAAGCATATTCTTTCACACTCATGTTCCATTGTGGGATATTAATAAATTCAAGCACTTTTTCCTCCCTTATCTCAAGAGGTAAGAGCCTATCAAGAAAACCCGACTTGATCCTTTCCCATTTTAGGGGACCCGCATCTTCCGATCTTGCTTCTTTCCATTGCTTGAACCAAATTTGAGCAACACCCTTAAGTTGATAAGTGACAAATTCTACCTTTTCCACAGGAGTCACTCCCATAATAGCCAACACCTTGTAAACCTTATCAATAAACTTTGAGGATCTTTCTCAACCTTAGAACCATACAATTTTGGAGGATTCATCCTAGTGAAATCCCTCACTCTAGATGCAATCGTACCCATATTTGGATTCATGGGACCACAACCTCCCTTTGGCTTAGGCTGTCATGGCTTAAGCCAAAACTTGGAAAGTTGTACTAAATGCATCAGTCACTAGCTCAGCCAAAGGGTCAATCAGAGCTTGAGGAGGAGCTCCTTGACCAACATCTTCTCCCTTGGTCTTTCTAGCATAAGCCCTTCGAGTAGTCATATCCTGTAAACCATCGGATAAGGATTAAGAGAGAGACCTTATAGAGTTAAACTCTATCGCACGACTTAGGGTAATGATGAAGTGAAGTTTCCTAAACATCTCGTAGCCTCTTATTCATAAATGTGGTGCATTTCACACTCATGAAAAAGACTCTATTTGACGTGGTTTTGAGACATCCTAGAACCTTTCTAAACCTTGTGCTATGATACCAAGTTTGTAACGACCCAGGGGCACCCCTAGATGAAACATGTCATAAAAGACCTCAAGAGGCCTCATATCAGCCACTAAGCTTTCATAGTTAAAATAATAGAAAATCGGTAAGATTTAAAACAATTTCAACAATACCAAAGTCATTATAAAATGAAGCAAAAGTCTAATACACTTGTCTCAAAAACCTTCTAATACAATAGAACATTGGGGCACAGCCCATACAACAATGTTCAATACTAAAATGAAAAGAACATATGGAAAGTGGTGGCCATATCCTCGGATGAATGTGGACTCACCAATCTTCAACTCTTCTTCTAGTAGAGATCCTACCCATGGAGATGAGAATCGGGAATACCGGACCCTACATTTGAATAAGTAATGTAGGCAAGAGTATGCGTTAGTACAAAGATGTCATAAATATGATAGCTTGCATAAACATAAGAGTTAGACAACATAAGTCATAAAGCATAATCAATACACATAATAGATCATTTCAACATATAAGGGGTACTTCTTGAAGTAACTTCAATTCACACTTAGTCAAGACATGGGTAATCTGCCACTAGTGTGACTCATCATAGAAGGCAAACTCAAGAAATCATCCATTATCATCACTTATCATAACATGTTCTAGCTTATCTTTTAAAGACACAGGGAATCACCTCTTGCCTTAATATAAAGGATCATGGGTATTCACTTCTAGTCCTTATCACCTTGAGATCATGGGTAGTCACCTCTTGTCCCTCTTTACCATAGGAACATGGCTAATTGCCTCTTGCCCAACATACTTTAGGATCATGGGTAGTTGATGAGTCCACAATTTGGACTCTTTTAGGGCTTTATTTTGATAGATTTAGCGTCCTCAAATGCATATTTTGTCTCAATAACTGATGAAAATCCTTGATTTTTAGGTATTTGGAGTTAGAGACTAAGCATGGACACTATTGAGCAGAAAGGAATAAGGCAGCTAAAAAGAACGAAGAAAAGATGGCCTAAGGATCGCCTAAACCATTAGGCAAGTCACCAAATGGCTATTGTCTCGCCTAATATTCCACCGTGCCAAGCTCTGAAGTATAAAAATGAGTCGGCCAGTTAGAGGAGTAGTCGGCGATTCGCCAAACAAATTTTGTGATGCAGTACTCCATCGCCCAACGTTACAGAAGCTCAATTTGTTGAAGGCCAATGCAGAAAGGCAATGAACCAGAACAAAGAGAGGATCACCGATCCACTAGGCTATCCTGACTAACTACGGTGAGTGGTTTTTCGCAGCACACTTTTTGACAACTATAAATACTTGTTTAAATTGTTAGTTTAGTATCAGATTTTGTATGAGATTTTTTATGCAACCTATATCAAATTTTATTTTCAGTTCTTAGAACTTAGAGTTTTTGAGACATTGTTCCTTCGCTTTGAATATTTCTATTTCTAAGCAATTGGAAGTGTGTATTGAAGATTATTTACCCTAGATGTGTCTAAAGTTAATATTTATCGTACCCATTTGATGGAAACACTTTTTGGTATCAATTTCTATCTCTTTACTATGTCTGGCTAAAAATCTCAATTCTTGGGGTGTGATTATGTGAATATGGGCTGAATTTATTGCTGGGTATTGCTAATAGATAGTTAATTTGTTGTTTAAAGGTGATTTTGTTCAGTAGTTGTGTTTGAATTTAATGGGGTTGTAGTTTCAAATATAATTTTATCTTCATGTTTTTTACTTGCTCGAGAGAGAGGTTTTCAAACCTTAACTACCGAATTGATAGGTTGTGGTTATTGGGTTGTCGTGAGTTCAGCTTGAGAAAGTGATTTTTAAACCCTCTCCCACATATTCAGCTCGAGAGAGTGAATGGACTAAGGCGAAGGCTGTGCTTCATTTCCGCTTATTGGTGTTCGAGAGAAACAAATTTGATTCGGGGTAAATCATTCAAGAGAAAATTTACCCCCACTAAATCTTAGCTTAGTTACCAATTTATAGTGATTTACTATCAATAGCATTTACCCGATTTTTTATTTTAGCCCATAATCCTATCACATCCCAAGTATCCCGTCTCCATATTCATATTTTTTTGTTATTTACTGTTTTAGTTGCTTATTGACTACAAAACCCCTTTTGATAATTGACACTTGTGTCACCCTTTAATTTATCTTGTTTTTACTTGTAAATGTCTATAGCTATGATAGACTTGAACACTTTTTTGTTTTTCTATTGTTTCAAAGTTACGAACCGCTCCATTGGGACTTGACCCCAACTCACTAGTTGGGTTATATTACTACTTGTGATCGTTGGTACTTGAACTGGAAGTAGTGTCCTGATACGTGAAATCAAAATGGCGCCGCTGCCGGGAAGTTGTGTTAATTGAGAATTTTTAGTTAAGTTGAAATTTTTTCTTGTTAGTTATAGTTCTACTTACTTTATTTCAGTGTTGTTTTGATTATTTGTGTTGAAAACAGGAAGTATGAGCGTAAATGGTAGAAATGGCAGCCAAGTAGGCCATCAAGATGACATCGAAACTTCAATGATGTCAACGACCTTCATGCTAATGACCCCCATCTCATGGGCGGTATTGGTGCCATTCACTTGCTTCCAGTCAAAGTGAATGCGGTATTTCACATCACGAGTACTATGTTGCAACTCTTGCAACTAAAGGGGCTTTTCAGTTGTTTGGCTTATGAGGACACTCATGAGCATATTAGAAACTTCATGGATGTATGCGGACTGTTCTCCTTCAAGAACATATCCCAAGAGTTGGTTTGGTTGAGGTTGTTCCTGTTCTCTTTGATGGGAGAGGCGTGCAAGTGGCTAGCTAAATTGCCACGTGAATCAATCACTTCATGGGAGGAGTTGGTTACCACATTTCAAGTGCAATCTTTCCCTCCTTTGAGGATGATAACTCTTCGGGATAACATTCAGAGTTTTAAGCGTCTAGAAGGTGAGCCAATACATGAAACTTGGTTGCGATTCAGAAGTTGGTGCTTCAATGCCCAACCCATGGCTTGCCTAATAACAACGTGTTGTTGGATTATTTTTATCGAAGTTTTGACTCTATAAATAAGGGTGTTGGTGACCAACTTTCTCCGGGAGGTTTGATGCATCAACCTTATGTGATAGAGGCTCAACTCTTGGATGGTATGACTAGCATAAACGGGGCGTGGTATACTCGTGAAGACCAAGTCTCTCCTCTCACGTTCAAGCTGACTAAGTAATAGATGGAGAAGGACTAAGAGAGGGATCAAAACATGGCCAAGATCATGACACAACTTGATATTTTGTCTAAAAATGTCATGAGAGTTGGTGCTCGAAGTGTCAATGTAGTGGGTGTTGGGTGTGCTAATCCGAATAAGTCCAAGTTTGAATCGTTGTATAATGAAGGGGTAAGTTTCCTAGCCAACCAAGACGGTGGCTATCGTTCAAACTACTTGAGGCAGGGTGGTAACCAAGGTTGGGATAAGGATGAAGGTCGGAAAGATAGAGATCGTGAATGGAGGGACCGTAATCCAAATTGGAAGGATGGGGAGAAGGTAGGTATGTACCTCCCTATGAGTGCCAAAAGCCAAAGGATTCGGAAGGTGGTAGATATGATGAGGATATGCTCTCTCATATCCTCAACAAAGTTGAAGGGTCAGAGAAGATTTTAAAAGAAATGAAAGAAAATGTGTCTACCCTTAGCCAGACCGTCACCTCCCATTCATTGTCAATCAAGCAGTTGGAGACCCAAATAGGTCATATATCATCTCATCTCAACCTAAGACAGCAGGGGGTTTTCCTAGTGATATTATGGCTAACCCCAAGAGTGTGGTTTGAAGGAGGACTTGTGTCGTGCTATGACGTTAACTAAGGTGCTGCTTGGGAGGCAACCCAAGTTTTCTTATTTGTTTATCTTTCTTTGTTTGGAATAATGGTGTGTTTATTGTGCATGTTAAAGTATGGGAAATGTTTGAAAATTGCAGATTAGCTAGCTAAAGTCCAATCGGAGAAATGCCAAAAAGGTCAGGGACCCCGACCTAGACCATCGTTAGACTAAGGACAACTTTAAGGTAGAGTCTGTAAAACTCGACGAGCCTAGGAAATTATTGGCAATTCACCGATCAAGTCAGCAAACTCGATCTTGTTTGCTGTTTGGATCCCCACATCAATTAAGGGTCCTGTAAAACTCGATGAGGTAAGTGACCACTCAGTGTGTCGCCGAGTGGTTTGGCAAGCTAAACTAATGTCGCCGAATGGGCAAAATCTTGACGGTTTATCTAAAGCCAAAGGTTTAAATTTCAAACTCTTTCATTTTTCCCTCACTTTTCATATTTTCAAAGTCATACCTATCTAGTATTTTTGATATTTTTGCACTCTATAAGTATTTTAGTTGATCGATTGGTGCTTGGATTTGGATTACATTGCCGCCTAGCTTTTCAATCTTATCTTTATCGGTATTTAAGGTTGGTTTTCTGAATTCAACATTTATTTTAGTAATCTGTACTCTTATGCAAATGAGTTTATCGTGTTGTCGTGTGCTGGGTCTCTCTGATAGGATTAGTATGCTTAAATACCAGTTTTAATTTGAATATCTTGCCCGTAGTGTTTTATTGTTGAGATCCCGTAGCTTGGTGCATTGAAATAGAATAAAAAATTTTAGGGTAGTGCTTGTATTTTATGGGTCTTGTTTGAATTTGTGTTGTGTCGACTTTAATTTTGTTTTCGTGGGTTGCAGGTTGAATTCGAGAAGTTAGGTTGAAATTAGGCACGTTGGGTAGTTTAGCGAGCTGGGTTGAGCTAGGTCAAGCTTGCCGAACTATTCGGCGGTTTGCCTAATGTCCCCATATCACCTTTAAGATGCTTTATGTGTTGTTAGATTATGTACCTTTCAGCGAGAAGCTTGAAGCCGCCGAAGGAACTCGGCGACTCGCTACAAGACTTCTTGATCACCCTTAGTCTGCACCCCTGTATCCTTTCCGCACTATAACTTTCGGCAAGCTAGTTCTTGCTCGCTGGAAGCTATCGGCGATTCACTAAAGGGTCTCCCATCGCCAAATTTCCATAGCTTTAAAATTGATTTTTTGTGCTTCTATTCAAATATTTCCTAACTTTGTCTCAATGCTTCGCATACATAGCTAGACCAAAAGTTGCTGGGAAAAATCGTGCCACCCCGAAAGATAAGAGCACATAATTTCAAATTAAATGAAGAGAGGTCGAATCCTCCCAAAAAGGGCAAGCAAGAACCTTCACCCGGAAACAAAGGCAAGAGCAAGAGGCCCATTTTTGATAGGAAGACTACTTCCCGAGACCCCTCTATTCCTTAATGGGCCCAGGGACTTGATACAACTGTTCGGAATTTTTTGGCAAACACACTAGTAGAAACTCCTTGTGAGTTTGGTGCTATTGTTCCTTTTGAAGGAACCCCGGGTACTGAGGCTCGAGACCAAACTGATGCACCGGGCATTGATGCCAAGACAGATGGAGCGACTGTGTAGACATGATCCCCTCTTTATCTCCCTCTCTATCTTTATTTCTTTTCATTTTTGGATATTTTTAGCTTGTTTGCATTTGAGGACAAATGCTTTTATTTGTGGTGGGGTGAGGCCCACCTTTTGTGTGACATTTGTAATTCTTGTTTTGTTTATATTTGGGCTTTAAGTTAAAAAAAAGTTGTGTTTTTACACTGCTTTTGTAGATGCTCAGCCTGTGACTCGTTGCTTTTAATTGTAAATGATTTTTGACCCCTCCAAAATTTTTACCACCTCTTGTATGTTTTGAATGTGGTTGTTCTCGTGCAAATTTGAGTACTCATTTTGATCAATACCGATGACTCGAATAGTGCTCACAATCAAACAAAAAATGATTGTGCGGCTACGACGAGACCAATTGAAGTTGCATAGACAATATGTGAACTCCTTGCATATCGTTGTGACTAGCCAAGTATCGAATTGAGTCTCTTATGATGAAAATTGCACACTAGCGAAAGTGTGGAGTCTTGTTTGACTTTGGTTTCAATGCCTTGTGTGATGAGCTTACCATGAACCATGTGTGATGACACCTAGAATTTACCCCATTGCTCCGGCTGACTAATTGATGCAACTCTTGATATGATCTTAGGGGACGTTAAATAGTGTGAAACAATTTGACATTATCCCTCTTTTGTGGCTTACCCTGTAAGTGTGTAAACCTCTTTTGAACACCCTTTGAGCCTTAGCCTTTTCTTGGAAGAAACTTGATAAAAATGTAACCATTTGTGACCCATTACTCATAATCCTCATGATTTGTGGTTTGTGTGAATAGACAACTTTGGGCAAAAGCCTATGTTGGGGGTGTGGTGAAAAGAGAAAGTAAATCAAGAAGTGCAAGAAAGTCCCCTTTGACCCATGGGTTTGAGAAAAATGGAACCCCTCCATAAAAAAAGAAGAAGAGAGAAAACGAAGAAAAAAATGAAAAAGTTGTGGAATAAAGTTGTGGGAAGACAATAAGTAATGGGGTGGACAACAGTCCATGGAAAGTGAATAATGGGATGACTTGAAAGTACGAATGAAAAAAATGATGAAGAAAAGGAAAGGAAGTATTGTTCACACCGTATTTCATGAGGACTATAACCAATGAACTTAAATGAAACCTTTGCACTCACTTTTGTGTGCATTCATGATTGAGTCTTGTGTAGCACTGTTTGAGACATCTTTTTTGAACTGCTGAACTTGAGTTTTACTTGAGGACAAACAAAAGTTTAAGTTGGGAGTAATGATGAGTCCAAATTTTGGACTATTTTAGGGATTTATTTTGATAGATTTAGTGTCCTCAACTGCATATTTTATCTCAATAACTGATGGAAAATCCTTGAGTTTCAGGTAATTGGAGTTAGAGACTAAACATGGACACTATTGGGCAGAAAGGAACAAGGCAGCTGAAAAGAACGAAGAAAAGACACCCTGAGGATCGCCTAAACCATTAGGCGAGTCACCGAATGGCTATGGTCTCGCTAAATGTTCCAGTGTGCCAAGATCTGAAGGAGAAAATTGAGTCGGTGAGATAAAGTAGCAATTGACAATTCGCCAAATGATTTAGCGATACAGTACTCCATCACCCAACGTTACAGAATGTGAATTTGCTGAAGGCCAATGTAGAAGAAAGGCGATGAACCCAACCAAAGGGCGGATCACTGGGTCGATCGCCCATCCCGACTAACTACGCCGAGTGGTTCTTCGCAACACACTTTTTGGCAATTATAAATACTTGTTAAAAATTTTAGTTTAGTATCAGTTATTATATCAGATTTTGTATGCAACCAGTATCAAATTTTATTTTCAGTTCTTAGAACTTAGACTTTTGGAGACTTTGTTCCTTAGCTTTAAAGATTTCCATTTCTAAGCAATTGGAAGCAGGTATTGAAGATTCTTTATCCTAGACGTGTGTCTGTCAATATTTATCGTACCCATTTGATGGAAACACTTTTTGGTATCGAAATCTATCTCTTTACTATGTCGAGCTAAAACCCCAATTCTTGGGGTATGATTATGTGAATATGGGTTGAATTTACTGGTGGGTATTTGCAATAGATAGTTAATTTACTATTTAAAGGTGATTTCGTTCAGTAGTTGTGTTTGAATTTAATGGGGTTGTAATTGCAAATATAATTTTATCTTCGTGAGTTTGACTTGCTCGAGAGAGAGGTTTTAAAACAAACTACTGAATCGATAGTCTATGGTTATTGGGTTGTTCAGCTCGAGAGAGTGAATCCTAAATCCTCTCCCACACATTTAGTTCGAGAGAGTGAATGTATTAAGGTGAATGTTGTGCTTCATTGCCGCTTATTGGTGTTCGAGAGAAACCAATTTGATTCGGGATAAATTGTTCGAAAAAAATTACCCCCACTAAAGCCTTGCTTAGTTACCCGGTTGTTTATTTTATCCCATAATGCTATCACATCCCAATAATCTCGTCTCCATATTCGTATTTTTTTGTTATTTACTGTTTTAGTTGCTTATTGACTACAAAACCCTTTTTGATATTGACACTTCTGTCACCCTTTAATTTATCATATTTTTACTCGTAAATGTCTATAACTATGATTGACTTGAACACATTTTTGCTTTTCTATTGATTCTCAATTATGAATCACTCCCCTTGGGACTCACCCCAACTCACTTGTTGGGTTATATTACTACTCACGATCATTGGCACTTGAATTGGAAGTAGTGTCCTGATACGTGAAGTCAATAGCCGCCTCTTGTCCTTTCATCATGAGACATGGGTACTCACCTTTTGTCTTTCTATCATGAGATATGGGTACTCACCACTTTTCTTTCTATGATAAGACATGGGTGAGCCTCTTGTCTTTTACTTAGGATCAAGGGTATTCGCCTCTAGTCCTACTCTAAGGAATATGGTTAATCGCCTCAGATTCTTCTCAATAGAGTTCATGGGTAATCGCCTCTAGCCTCATCTCACTTTCATAGTTCCTAAGCTTAAATTCATTTTAGGTGACCAATCCTTTCAACCTGAAATCATTCAATATGAGAAGGCCTTTCACATGAATACAAAAAAATCATGTGGGAATGATCCCTTCCACAACAATTACATCAATAATAAAAAAATTCATAACATATTCCTCACTCTCAAAGAAATTCATATCATAATCATCACATATGCTTCAATCTCAAAGAAATGCTTATCACATTTTATTTATTCTATAAGAATGCACATAAATTCATAAATTCTCCTTTCATGGAGTAAAACCCATTTACATCAATTTCATCTTAGAAACATGGGTTAAGCATGGGTACATGGAAATCCATCATAAAAGCATGTAATCCTCTCAATTCATGCATAATAATTCGTAATTTGATCAATTGAATCAAACTTCACAGAGATCCACAACTTAGAAGAAAACCCTAACTCCAATTGGGGAATTTCTACTTTCAATTGGGAGAACTTAGGGGCTCCATGGATGCAAGGATTCCATGAATTAATAAATATATCATACCTTGCTATCAAAGCCCACAAAAAAAATTAGAGAATGGAGACTTGACCGTGAGCCCTACCTTCAACCCTTCTTCTTCTTCAGGTTCTAGAGAGATAAATATTTTGGAGAGGAAGCACCCATTTTCTTTTGGTGAATTTAAAAGAATGACTTGAATGGGTAAGCTTTGGGGTTAAAATAACTTATATAGGGGTACTATGCATGGGTAAAATGACATAGTATCAATATAAAATAATTAAGAAAAGACCCAATTGCCCTTAAACTTACAGCTGACGCAACCCCTTCCCTCCAGGCTCCACAAGTCGTCGAGGACTTAACGGTCCATAGTGGTGGTCATGGTCCTTGACCAGTGTCTTGGCAAGCCACCCCTTAACCCCGTTTCCCTTCATGAGCCGTCAAGTGGTTCGTGTGGAGGGTCTTCCTCAGAGGGGTTACTGCCTCCCTCTTCACTGGCATCACCACGTGCCATTGTTCCCACCATGAGCAATCATGGTGCTCGTGGGATGTAAGCTTCCCTTGGATGGGTTTACGTGAGCCACCATGGGGAATACCACACCTCGTGGTATCCTTCACAGTCCGTCTAGGCCTTCGTGAATGGTGCCCAAGCACTGCCCTTGGCTTGTGACCTCTCACTTGGTCCCTTACTTAGTGTACTAGATTCCGAGGCCTTACACTACTACTATGGATTACAAGGTTGACAATTTCTCCATTGCATGAAGTTATGTTGTGTTATTTCTAGACTATTGTTCATCAACTTCATCCTAAACGTCGTCTTAGAGTCTAAAATAAAATTGTCTCCTCTTCCTGGGATATCTAATTTCTTCATTGATAACGTCATTGCTTCAAATACAAGGATGCGATTTTCTATTCTTGAGAAAATTCTCTTAGATTTAATGACTTTGTGCCTCCATATTTTTTGTTTTCATATCATCCTTATCTATTTTTACAAGATTTTATTAGTGAAACTTTAACGATTGAGAGTTGATTGAAGTGTTGATCAATTTTTTGATGTATATTATTTCAAAACATAGGTCCTTTACTAGTTATAATGATTTGTTGACATAATTGGATATCTCATAGTTTACTCTATTTATTGTATGTTTTTTCTTACTATTTTGTTGTCTCCTTAATATCGAATTGATTATTTTTTGTTAACATATATATTATCTCACTTGGACACGACCATTGTCCTTTTAATATTTTTCCTTTTTTCCTTCTCATTCAACCCTTCTAAATATTTTTGGGTGAGTTATGACTATTTTTGGCAAGCCTATTTCTGTCTATTAGCATGAATTTGTTGTCCTTCCTGTCCCAAGTCATTTATGAGCGTTTGAGTTGTCTAGGTTAGACTCATATTCAATATTTTCATGTTTGACATTATCATTATAACATAGTTCTAGAATTCAACATTTTGATCTACTTGTTCTTTCATAATGCGACAAGTATACATACCTATTTCTGAAAAAGATGTAAAGTTGCATAAATGATGCATCTAGAAGGGCCTTGAGAGCAATATTATAATGAAGAATGAATTTCTTAATGGGGCCAAAAATATTATTTTGTTGTTGTCTCAAATTTATCCTTCTATAAATTTTGTTTGAGTAACAAAGTATCAATAACCAAAATTGTTGAACATTTGATCTCAAACAAGTAGATTGCCTGCAAAAAAAATAATATTTATGTTGTTGTATAAATTATATTAACGGTCTTAACTTATATTTAACATGTATTGATTTTCCAAAACTTTCACATAATAATTTTTTCACAAGGAGTATTTTCTAACCATCAAATTAGCAGATTATATATTTTTCATGTAAGAAGAAAAACTTAGAAAAAGCAATGCTTCATTGCTTCATAAAAACATCAATCAATATTATCAAGACAATTATATAACCATACATATATTATGATAAATATGTAAAATATAAAAATGATTAGATATCAAGATACTTCTAATAATTTATTATAGATCTACCATTCTTAAGATATGTGATAATGTCGAATCATTTAGTTTCTGTTGAAATGTTCTTAAAACCTATTAATATTTTCTCTTTATTTTTTCTTATAATAGTCGAATATCTTCAAGGATGTTCATAAGCTTAGCGAGATTATTATTACCAAATGAAGCATGGGTAAATTACCTAGCTGTTTAATGTTTAATTTCATGTTTTATACACTATGGGGGGGACAATCGTAATCTAGCATTGAAGTTAGGAACTTTCCACTTTTAATATATATATAATTCCTTAGAAGAACTATACATAAATTCACTGAGACAGGACCCGACAATACCCAAACACTATACAATAAGAACTCAAGTACTGGACATATAGACCGAAATAACCCTAGTATGAATGAAGCTTACCAACCTTAGCTAAACAACAATCCCAACATCATGGTCGATATAGACCCATGTTTGAACATGCACACACACAAAATGTAGTGTCCTCAGGCAATGAGATGTCGGGACGATTAAAAATGTCTTTGGTATGTTAGGAAAATAGTTGAATCCTAAATAACTATCCTAAGTTGAATCGAAATCTTCTTTCGATCATAATGCGTCATATCATGGAACTCCTTTCGGTCACAACCATTTGAGAATACAAATCAACCCAATACCTTTCTAAAATTGATCTTTTGAGCAGATTTGATAATTAGAAATGGAACTACAATTTCTCTATTGAGCAAACTACAACAACTAAATCCAGTTTGCAAGTGTTAAATTATTTACCCACTTCAATTAATTTCTTTCAAGCATTAACCAAAGATCTAATCTAGGACTAAGTTTGCAACCTTAGCCATAAATGAACACATGCTAAATAGCTCAAATTCATGAATAAACAATAGGAAACAAAGCATGACATTAGACCTACTAAAATTAGTTAACACCCACTCCATAATTACACTCCAAAATTAGGGTTTTAGCCAAGCATCATAAAAGGAAAGTAAATTCTACCAATTATGTTTTCATCCATTAAAGTGTTGATAATCAGCAACAATCTTCAATACCAACTTTGAATTGAACCTCAATTTTCAATTACAAGATTTTTCAAAACCCCAAAACTACGAGAAAAGTAAAATTCTAATTCTAATATTGAAAAGTCCATTTTCTCAATCTAAAAAAGATAGATGATTAAAGATGTTGATATTCTATGTCCTTTGTGCTATTTATAATTTCCCCAAAAAAGAATCCAAAATCCATGTGCGACCTGATCGGTAACATTAATTGGTCTCTCTTACTTAATCGGTGGATCACCATTCTGTTCTTCACCCCGCCCTTTTATGGCTTCAAGATTCAAGTCTTTGAACCTCAATTGACGAACTCGATTGAGTCAGCTTTTCACGTTCAGTTAATCATCGATGACCACCTTCGTTCGCCCATTCGGTATTTATATTAACTCAGAAGTCTGTCACTTTCAATGATGGAACTTTTAACTCACCCAATTTCTTTTGCGAATTGCCGTTTACTCTTTACTCTGTCCACATATGTTGAATATTCTCAGAAGTGGATACTGTCACTTTAGGGGAGGTCCATACCGGTTGGGAAATCCATCCACTGTGTTAAGCGATCCTCAATTGGGAGTTTTTTCTCTTCTCAACATTTTTGTCTTGATCTTTAGCCTTCCTAGATATAAAACATCAAAATATCATAAGATAAGGACATAAATAGGCATTGAACACCCTATTTGTTGAACTAAAAATGCCTCGAATGAGTCAAAATCTCAGAGTCATCAACACCCCTAGCTTAAATTTTTTCTTGTCCTGAAGTAAATCAAGAACTCAATCAGTTCAATAAGGGTGTCTACAACAGTTCTCAGTGTGAGCCAACATGCAAGCACCATCACAAGACTACTAACAAGTATACACAATATCTCAATCATGCTCAAGAAGCTTCAAATGCTGACTAGACAGTATCAATCAAAGCTGAAGCTCACTAATGCTCCCCGATAAAGCAAAACCATATTTTAACAAAAATATGTAAATGCCCTCACAACAAAAATGATTTCATGCTCTTACAAAGCACATCAATAAAGAAGTTAGGAATAGATACAACTCTCACTCTCCAATATAGAAATACATGTAAGCTTAATCCTATTGACCATATTTTCTGTCACGCCTCAGATCTGATTAAGACGGACAGGCACCCGATGCCTAAATGGCCGGGAGAACCAACTTACAGCCTGCACTTACCATACATTTAACTATGATAACTATGAAGCTATGACAAGCTTATATGCACTATAGTGATAAAAGATCGACATAGACAGACCCAAAACTTATGTACAACACTTGGCCGTTGAGGCCACAATTGTTAAGAGACAAGATACAACCAAACTTTATACATTAGTCTACAAAGCCTCTACAAGATAAACAACCTTAGTTTAGGTCGGGACAGGCCCCGCCTTACCCTTAACTACTATACGGTAACAAAATAGATGCCAAAGACTCGGTTAAGCCCCGAATCAACTTGGAGCTCACCAATAGCGGCTGAGTGTCCTGCGCTCCTACTGGGGATGTCTACTAGCTGGAGTACCTGTGGCTGCAGCATGAAATGCCGCGTCCGAGAGGGACGTCGCACGAAGAATGTACTGAATATGTAAGGCAATAACATATGTAAACAAGAGCTCAATTGAAATCAAATATCAATATGTAAATACATAAATCGATTAAAAGACCACCCTTGCTGCTGATGTTGTGGGATCATGTACATTATATTCTTTTCTGTAATCTTCTTTACATTGCAATCTCTGTAAAGCATGCGATACAATAACCAACTGATCAGTGGTAAAAGAGGATGACCCATGCTAGGCATTTTAACCCCTGGGATGCTGTCCTCAAATATAAATTTTGGGATCGACCCATGCTAGGCTTTCGCCCCTAGGCTGCCACCCTTACACATATACCGCTTCATAGTTTCTTTAATCTTTGAGATTGTTACTTTGGTGGTCATAATTATTTTTGAGCGTCAGAACTATGGATCAATAGTAGGAAACATGTGAATATGCACTTAGGGCAGTAACAATAACACAAGACGGAAATGTAACACTAATGAATTACATAAGAGCTCAAATGACACAATGGACCTCATTTGATTGATAGGAGGAATCACAAAGCTACTGCTGCAATTATCCTTTCTCATACCCATACTTGGAAAAGTAAAGATGCACATATATTGAAGCAATTCGACACACTAAGGAGAGGGGAAATATTGTTAGCTGTGGTTGGGATTGTACGCTGCCACTATTTGTCTTTTACTTGAAAGAGCACTTAGGAAGCTCACTTGTTGGTAGTGACACAAGCAGAGTTCATGCCAAAGAATATAGAATCGAATAGCCTTACATACCTTGCTGTACAACTCGAATAGTACAACGAATTAACCTCCTTCCTTTCCGATTATTAATCTACAATGAAATAAGTAACACAACTAATATTAGTAGCTAACCAACAGATTGGGCTACTTGAACTTGGCAAACAGTAATCAGGTAGCAAACCCATACTTATCAACCGATGGGATGCATTCCACCCCTTCTCCTTTAATAACGTCATATACAATACGACCTTCTAATAAGGTCCCCTGAAACTCCTTGGGCATTTGTAACATATGCAAAACAGTATACAAAGGGGTTGCAGGCAGCAAAGCTCATGCAACGCCCAATTAGATGGTATGTTACTGCACCCTTACCGTTTTATCCTTTAACAAGTTCTCATGACTTCTACACATGCCTCCTTATGTATATGAACTCACGGTTTCCGAGGATTCTCCCTTGTGCATCCAACTAACATTACATTTAAAATGCTCAAATGAGCTAACAATTGAGTTAAAGGGGACTCCCCTCCATGGCTGTCCCAACATGCACAATCAACCTGAACATTCTCCCATCTCACACCATGTAAAAGGAACAATTCTCAGTTCATTAACACATACCAAATCCCTTAACCAATTCAAGCACAAAAGAGGGATGAAAATTTCAGCAACTCACCTTGTTGGACAGCAACCTCACTTGCTAACTTCAATGTTTAGGTTGTCTTTTCCAAATTATCTTGAGAATAGTGAAGGATTACTAAATCAGCAGACCATATTCTTACAAATCCAAACTTTTAAAAACAAAATTAACATATGGCAGTAGCCTTACCTAGTTTCTGAAAATTTATCCTCTAAACTTGTACTTCAAGAACTGAAACTCTCCTTCAAACTTTTACTTGAAAAGCTCTTGGTTAGCTTATCCACAATCACCCATATTGCATCATGATTTTCTCTGAGTGCGAGGAAGTCCAGAAACAAACTACATAGTTATTCTCTCCCATTTCCATTCCGGCATCGACAAGGGTTGTAGTAAACCAACTTGGACTTGATGTTCTGCCTTTACTTGTTGACAAACCAAACATTTCGAAATGAACTCCGCAATGTCTCTATTCATTCCATTCCACCAATAATGTTCTTTCATGGTCTGGTACATCTTTGTACCTCCAGGATGCATTGCATATGCTGAAGTATGTGCTTCATTCAGTATTTTTCTCCTTCATTTTTCATCATTAGGGACGCGTAACCTGTTATGATAAAATAAGACACCATCCTCTGTTAATGTAAAATCAAGCTTTTCCCCCTTTTGAACTTCTCTGGTTAGTTTTACAAGTTTCTCATCTAACTTTTGTGCTTCTTTCACTTGTTCAAGTAATATTGGCTTTACTTGCAAATTAGCAATAATTGAACCATTTGAATCAAGTGTGAAACAAATATTCATGGCTCTTAACTCGAGGAGCAAGGGCAAAGGACTCAAAGAAATTCTTGCAAACGATTTTCGACTTAAGGCATCAGCATCAACATTGGCTTTACCTGGATGATAATCAATTGTGAAGTCATAACCCTTGATAAGTTCAATCCATCTATGTTGTCTTAGGTTTAGCTCCTTCTGAGTACCCAAGTACTTTAAGCTCTTGTGATCAGTAAATATATGACATTTCTCTCCATACAAATAATGCCGCCATATTGTTTAAGCAAAGAGTATAGCAGCAAGTTCAAGATCATGAGTAGGATAACTAAATTCATGTGGTTTTAATTTTCAAGAGGTATAAGAAATAACCTTCCCTTCTTGCATCAAAACAAATCCTAGACCATGGTGAGAAGCATCATTGTACACTACATACTCTTTCCCTTCAATTGGTAGAGTAAGTATAGGGGATTGAGTCAACAAGGATTTGATAGTTTCAAACCTCTCTTGGCATTTGTCATCCCAAATAAACTTTACTTCCTTTTGCAAAAGGTTAGTCAAAGAAAAGGCTATAATGAAAAAGCCTTTCACAAATCTTTTGTAGTATCCTGCTATACTCAATAAATGTCTTACCTCGGTTGGACTTTTTGGAGGTCTCCAGTCAACAACTGCTTGTATCTTACTAGGATCCACCTTCACGTCTTCGGTTGATACCACATGTCCCAGAAAAGCTACTTCATCAAGCAAAAATTCACACTTGGAAAGTTTAGCATAAATTTCTTTCTCCATCTAAATTTTCAAAACAATCTGAAGGTGTCTATCATGGTCTTCACTACTTCTGGAAAATATTAAATTAACATCTATAAACACAACCACAAACTTATCAAGATAAGGCTTGAATACCCGATTCATTAGATCCATGAATACTGCAGGAGGATTTGTCAATCCAAATAGTATCACCAGAAATTCATAATGATCATACCGAGTTCTAAAAGCAGTTTTAGGAATATCTTTCTCTCTAACAAGCAGTTGGTGATATCCAGACCTTAAATCAATCTTTGAGAATACTTTAGCACCCTTCAGTTGGTCAAACAAATCATCGATCCTTGGTAGTGGATATTTATTCTTGATGGTTATTCTGTCCAATTGTCTATAGTCAATACAAAGCCTAAGAGTGCCATCTTTCATCTTTACGAATAAACCAAGGGCTCTCCAAGGAGAAACACTAGGTCTAATAAAATCCTTCTCAAGAAGTTCTTGCAATTGAGATTTCAATTCTCTTAATTCTACTGGAGCCATTTTATAAGGAGTGACAGAAATAGGGTTATATCTAGGAATAAGCTCGATTGGAAATTCAATCTCTCTTTCCAGGGTAATCCGGGAAGGTTTTCTGGGAAGACTTCTGGAAAATCACATACAATAGGTATGTCCTTGATACAAGGACTCTTCAACTGTGTATTAACTATGTGAGCAAGGTATGCCCTACAACCTTGACGCATCAATTTTCTTGCCAAGGCCGCAAAATAATACAAGATGTCAATGATCCTTCACCTTGTCCAATTATGTGTGAAAATGTAGGCTCTTTACATGTCACATGCTTTGACCTACAATCTACTATTCCATGATATTTATAAAGCCAATCCATCGCGATAATAACATCAAAATCCTTGAAGGGAATTTCAATCAAATCAGCAGGGAAGACTAGGTTTTGAATCACAAAGGGACAATCACGATAAATTCGATTAAACATAACCTGATAACCTAAAGGACTTTCAACCTGCAGATCATAATTAAGTCTCATAGATTTCACATTTTCATGAATTACAAGTGATGAACAAATATAAGGATGTGTAGAACCAAGATCAAATAGTGTAAACACACATAAGACAAATAAGTGAAATTTACTGATAACCATGTCTTGTCCATCTCGCACATACCTCTACCTCAGAGCATAAGCGCGTGCAATAGTCCTTTGTCCACTAGCTTGATTAGCTCCACTTGTACCTGTTGCTTGGGTGCTTTTAAGTCTTGCACCTCTATTAGTTTGAGGAAGATTAATAGAAGGCTTCTGAACTGAGCCTTCAGTTTTCAAGGAAGGAGCATTATTAGGATTAGGACAGTCCTTCACTTTTTGATCAAAGCTCCCACAATCGAAACATGCACCAGAAGCTCACGTGCAAGTACCATCATAATTCTTTCCACATTGCGGACAAGTGGGAAAACGAGGCTTGCCTTGGCCATAATTTGGAGTTCTAGCTGTAGAAAAATATGATATGTTTTGCTTTTGTTGTGGTAGCCTGTTATCACTACTAGCCTTAGAATTATCAAATCTTCCCCTTTTTGATGGACCCCCAAAATTTGGTTTAGGCTTTCGGAATTTGTTTTCATTTCTACTAGCTTTTTCTTTATCAAGTCGTTCCTAAGTAAAAGCAGCAGACACTAACATGCTTTTGTTCTCATGTTGCAGGATTGCCACATTCTTCCTAATGGAATCATTTAAAACATCTTGAAATTTCCTGCACTTCTCTTTTTCCTCTTTAATAATACCTCCAGCATAGCGAGAGAGCCTTAGAAACTTCTGTTCGTATTCAGCAATAGACATACCTCATTCTCTTAAATTCAAAAACTCCTTTTTATTTGCATCACAATAAGCAGGTGAGACATACGTCATACGAAATTTCTTAAGAATATCATCCCAAGTAAGAATCGGAGTTTTACGTTGGCTTTCAGAACACTTAACGACCAATCATAAGCATCATTTTTTAATAGTGAAATAGCATACTTAAATTTGGCAACATCTGAACACTCCAACTGCTTAAACACCCACTCCATGCACTCCAGCTATTGTTCAGCATCAGTGGGATCAACAGTGCCTTCAAACTCCACACCACCCATTTTCCTCATTTTCTCAAAGTTAATCCTGTTGGGATCATGCATCGATTCAGCCATGTGGGGGAAGAACTCAGCCATTTGTTGAAAAGGAGGATTCAAGGTATTAGTACCATGAGTCATGAGAGGATGTGAACCAACTCTTAGACACTGATGGTTTCCCACTTCAGACTCACCAGTGTGGGGAACATATTGATTCGATAAATGTTCTCCAATCCCTTCCAGTGCATGTGGTTGGGAAACTGAGGCTCCCGAACTTTCACGAGCAGCTTCCATAGGTCGGTCAGAAGAAAAGGCCATAACTTAATTCCTTCAAAAGGGGATATCACATTGCATGAAGGACATGTACTAGATGTGATAACAGTAGATTAAGGATATCACAAATAGAGAATTGAATATTAGAATGCGGAAGCAGAAATAAAAGAAACAAAAAAACTAACTAAAGATATGGGAAATTCGAAGGAAAGATCCATGAATTTCCAAGGATTAGATGTTCTAAGGTCTTGAAAAGATCCAAGTAACAACATATATATTTATGGAAGAAATCTAACACCTTTACTTAAGAAAACGAATCAAAACGATAGATTCAGATCTTGACCGCTTTATGAGTAACTAAAGACAATAATTAGTATGTAGAAACTAATCACCTTCTAAAGAATACCATAAAGAAACCAAAGATATCACAAGAAGAAGTTACTTTATACCTTAAACTATGAAACTAGTAAAGGTTTAAAGATAAATTCTCAAAGAACAAGTTACAAAGGTTCAAAGAACTCTCTCAAATATTATTAATATCAATCTAAATTGTCTTTAATGAATAAAAAGGACCCCTATATATAGGAGAAGGGGGAAAAAACATCCTTGACCCTAAAAAGACAATTACAAGGAATCCTACTCTAGAAAGGAAATAAAGTAACCTAACTAGGAACAAATTTAGTACTTCTAGGAAAACATTAAATGGTACTTAGGAGGCCATAAATAGACTAAGGAAAATATTAATAACCTATATATAAATAAATAAATAAATAAGGTAAATCCCAACTAGGAAAAGAATCTTGACAATCTTGGAAAGTTTGACTAGTCTTCTCTCAAAACTTGGGCAGAAAGCAACTCTTGTTGTGGCTGATTCTTGGACTCTTCTTGACCTTATTTGCACGAAATTGGGCCTTAAAATTCCTCATCTTGGGCTTGAATTTGGGTCATCAAATAATTGTAGCATTTGGACAATTCCTCTTCCTTGGGCTTGAGCTCTTCTTCCCCATTAAGACACCTTTGGAACCAGTCAAGATATTAGCGATCTTTTGAAGCCCATTGAGCTTATCATTGAACTCCTTGGTTTGAGATCTTGTTATGGGCCTCCTTGGAGTTTCTAAAGCTTCATCCTTGTCCTTCAATGGAGTAGTGCTTCCTTGGATGCTATCAAGATGCATGTGCAATTTACATGCAATAAATTTGTGATAAACCATGAAAGTAAACAAGAATTCTAAATAGAACCTTTTTGAAAGCGAACAAGTATACAAGTAATTCATAGCCGGACAAACCGCTTACAAAGACCCGCAAACACTGGAACCACAAACCTAGGCTCGATACCAACACTTGCTTCCTTGGATGCGATGCAATAAATTTGTGATAAACCATGAAAGTAAACAAGAATTCGGAGGGATACTACCACTTAACGGAGGGATACTACCACTTAACGAGAAACTTAATTTAATACCTGCAACATTTAAAGGAGATTAACGAAGGGCATATTCATTTTAATCTTGTTAAGGGATTAGGCTCATAACGAATAATTTAGTTAAGGATATGAATCTTGCCCATTTAAACATTTATTTGATGTTAAAATTGACATGGTGGGGAATTTAACTTATAACGAAAAAACCCTCCCAGAATAATTTAAGAAAATAACTGACGAGGTTTTTGTGCATATATTATCCTCACACTCAAGGATAAGATGTCAAGAATATTACCAACTTTCGAGTACCAAAATCAGCCGGTTCATGCTTCACACAAACATTCAAAACTAATAGTAAATTTCATATATTAAAAGATTTGGGTTTACACACCCCAGAAGAACAAAACATATAGACATAATTATATTACAACCCATGGTGACATGATCAAATTAGTGCTCAAAATTTCATGTAAATATTCAACACATAGATCATGTACAACTCTCAAGGTTAATACAAAATATAGATGCCTATATGAAAATGTGATCTTCCTTAAGGCTCTCAAAATCTCCATCTCCAATGGCCAGCTCATGCATCCTCTCTAATATTCCCTACGATAGAAACAACTATCGCTAAGCATATAGTTTAGTGGTGCAAAAGCTATAGGTTCGGAGCCCTCAGATTCACCAAGTTACCTTTCTCAAGTCATGGGCAGCATAATTCAACATAATAAATAAATCAAGTAAACAATATATAAGGAGTAGAACCTTCGATATTTAAAGATCCTAATGTCAAGAACGCTCATAGCACCATTTTCCAAGAGATTCAACAACAATTCTCGGCCAATATATATAGATCATGTTGTCACAACAAGCACAAATAGGTATCAAGAAGGGTTGACTACCTGTATCAAGAAGGGTCAAAGCCCAATAATCAAGAGAACCAAGAACCATATTAAAAATGGCTTTCTAGTTCGTACTTAAAATGGACAACTTCAATTCTTAAAACGAACCAAAAATCAAGAGTCAAGATGAAAAATGATCCGAATCAAGAGGCATGCCAATAGTGACAAAGTCATAGCTACTAGAAGGACAAGGTCCCAACAAGAGTGCCATGTGATCAAACAATCCGTACAAGTGGGCGAGTTACACAAGTGTCTTTAATGTATTAAAGGATACCAACACGACAATGTAAAGTGACAAGAGGTAACCAAGGTACCGTGATCAACTTTCAGATATACTAGCAGTTAAAAGAGTGCAAGTACAAGTTTATACACAAACCTCATTAGTTTAGCAAAGTAACAATTAAACAAAACTTTGCGAGTTCAAACCGTACACCAACCAACGTTTCAAGGTCCTCAACTTGCTCACGAGTATATACAACCTTAAAAATACAATTAAATAAATTATTTATTTCCTACCAGCTCAATAATGTTGATGTAAAACAGCATTATCATGACGAGTAAGCTTAGCCTGTACAAATACAACTATGCTCCCAGAGCAGTAATTCTGGCCAGCCTAGTACCTCATGCAGCAACTTAGATTTGAAAAGGAAAACGGTAAAACTAGACTTTATAGCCTTTATGAAAGATGTATATACATATCTTAGGGTTGCGACCAAACAAAACTCACCGCAAAATATATTTCGTATAAAAAGATATATTCAAAACACTAATAGTTGTTCATACAGGATTTGTAATTTCACAATCTGGACAAACTTTTCCTATGTTGCATCCCATATTGCGAATTAATAACAACTAAATTAGAGTTTTACAAAAACATAAGAGTTGTAGGTCTACGAATTAGCTATACAAATCATATTTCTTTACTGTAAACAAGATTCTAGAGAAAGAGATATGCATAAAATACCAAACACTATCCAGCTCAGAAACAGATTTCGTCACTTACCAAAATGAAGTGTGTGTCTCGAATATAAGCCAAAAGGGCTAAGTTTTTCTCTTGTGATTTTGAAGAACAACTTCTTAGATAATTTTCTATTGTTCTTATACTTCAGGTGAGATGAATTTTACCAGAAGAGGTGTCAATATATAGTCTCAAAGTAAGGCTAGTCACATGTACATCTGTCACTAAAAGGGCTTCCCAAATAAAAGTAGGCTGCCCAAAAAGCATACATATATACCTATATGTATATACCTAGTACCAACATTTTCAATTTATATGCAATTCTAATTAGAAAACTACGTAAATACCCCCATACAATACCTTAAATTACGATCACAATTATGTTAAGCAAGGTTGCAAATATCACAAAATTTCAAGTTCCCAAAATGAGAAAAAAACATATTCTAGTAATTAAGCAATGATGTATTGACATGCGAATGTTGATCTAGTATTTAGGGGTGTTACAATCTCTCTCCTTTAAGGAAATTTCATCTCGAAAGTTACCTTAAACTAGTCCTGATACAAGTGCGAATACTGGGTCCTCATGTCTTCTTCTCTCTCCCAGGTAGCTTCCTTCCCAAAATGGTTCCTCCAAAGTACCTTTACAAAGTGGATTCTCTTGTTTCTAATTTTCTTTGCTTCTCGATCTTCAATTCGGATAGGGTCTTCATTATAAGTCAAGTAAAGATTAACTTCAATAGATTCAACTGGAAGAACATGCGATGTATTAGAACGATATCTTCTTAGAATAGAAATATGAAAGAAATTATGGATCTTGTCTAACTCCGGTTTCAAAGGTAATTTATATGCAACTGGTCCAACCCTTTCAAGTATCTCATAATGTCCAACAAATCGGGGACTCAGTTTTCCTTTTTGGCCAAAACTCATAATCTTTTTCCATAGAGACACCTTTAAGAATACTTTATCTCCAACTTTATATTCAATGTCACACCTAAAGATCAACGTACGACTTTTGTCTATCCGAAGAAATCTTTAGATGATCCTTGATAATTTTTACCTTGTCCTCTGTTTGTTGCACAATTTCAGGACCAACATGCTTTCTTTCACCAGCTTCACTCCAACAAAGAGGGGTCCGGCATTTTCTTCCGTATAGGGCTTCATAGAGAGGCATTCCAATACTCGATCGGTAGTTATTATTATAAGCGAATTCTATAAAAGCCAAGTGTTTGTCCCAACTACCCTCAAACTCCATAATGCAAGCTTGAAGCATATCCTCCAAAATTTGTATCACTCTTTTCGACTGGCCGTCTGTTTGAGTAGGGAACGAGTGCTAAATCTCAGCTTAGTACCCAAAGCTTCCTGCAAGCTACCCCAAAATCTAGATGTAAACCTTGTGTCTTGGTCAGATACAATAGACACAGGGATATCATGTAGTCTTACAATCTCATTAATGTACAACTCAGCATTCTGATTACTAAGAAGTGACCACTCTTGGTTCGCCTATCCACAATAACCCATATTGCATCATGATTTCACTGAGTGTGAGGAAGTCCAGAAACAAAGTCCATAGTTATTCTCTCCCATTTCCATTATGGTATCGACAAAGGTTGTAGTAAACAAAGTAGGACTTAATGTTCTGCCTTTACTTGTTGACAAACCAAACATTTCGAAATGAACTCACAATGTCTCTCTTCATACCATTCCACCAATAATGTTCTTTGATTGTCTAGCACATCTTTGTACCTCCAGGATGCATTGCATATGCTAAAGTATGTGCTTCATTCAGTATTTTTCTCCTCAATTTGTCATCATTAGGGACGTTTAACCTGTTCTGATTAAATAAGACACCATCCTCTGTTAATGTAAAATCAAGTTTTTCCCCCTTTTGAACTTCTCTAGTCAGTTTTACAAGTTTCTCATCTAACTTTTGTGCTTCTTTACTTGTTCAAGTAAGATTGGCTTTACTTGCAAAATAGCAATAACTGAACCATTAGAATCAAGTGTGAAATAAACATTCATGGAACTTAACTCAGAGAGCAAGGGTAAAGGACTCAAAGAAATTCTTGCAAAGGATTTTCGACTTATGGAATCTGCAACCACATTGGCTTTACCAGGATGATAATCAATTGTGCAGTCATAATCCTTGATGAGTTCAAGCCATCTACATTGTCTTAGGTTAAGCTCCTTCTAAGTATCCAAGTACTTTAAGCTCTTGTGATCACTAAATATATGACATTTCTCTCCATACAAATAATGCCTCCATATTTTTAAATCAAAGACTATAGCAGCAAGTTCAAGATCATGAGTAGGATAAGTGAATTCATGCAGTTTTAATTTCCGAGAGGCATAAGAAATAACCTTCCATTCTTGCATCAAAACGCATCCTAGACCATGGTCAGAAGCATCACTGTATACTACATACTCTTTCCCTTCAATTGGTAGAGCTTATATAGGGGATTGAGTCAACAAGAATGTTAGAGTTTCAAAGCATAAAGTTCTTTCTCCTTCTAAATTTTCAAAACAATCCGAAGGTGTCTTTCATGGTCTTCACTACTTCTAGAAAATATTAAAATATCATCTATAAAGACAACTATAAATTGATCAAGATAAGGCTTGAATACCCGATTCATTAGATCCATGAATACCGCAGGAGAATTTGTCAATTCGAGTGGCATCACCAAAAATTCATAATGACCATACCGAGTTCTAAAAGCAGTTTTAGGAATATCATTCCCTCTAACACGCAGTTGGTGATATCCAGACCTTAAATCAATCTTTGAGAATACTTTAGCACCCTTCAGTTGGTCAAACAAATCATCGATCCTTGTTTGTGGATATTAATTCTTGATTGTTATTCTGTTCAATTATATATAGTCAATACAAAGCCTAAGAGTGCCATCTTTCTTCTTTACGAATAAAACAGGGTACCCCAATGAGAAACACTAGATCTAATAAAAACCCTTCTCAAGAAGTTCTTGCAATTGAGATGTCAATTCTCTTAATTCTGCTGGAGCCATTGCATAAGGAGTGATAGAAATAGGGTTAGATACAGGAATAAGCTCGATTGGAAATTAAACCTCTCTTTTCGGGGGCAATCCAGGAAGGTTTTTCTCGGAAGACTTCTGGAAAATTACATACAACATATATGTCCTTGATACAAGGACTCTTCAACTGTGTATCAACTATGTGAGCAAGGTATGCCCTACAACCTTGATCCATCAACTTTTTTGCCAAGGCCGCAAAAATAATACTAGATGTCAATGAACTTTCACCTTGTACAATGATATGTGAAAATGTAGGATCTTTACAGGTAACATGCTTTGACCAACAATCTACCATTGCATGATATTTATAAAGCCAATCCATCCCAATAATAACATCAAAATCCTTGAAGGGGATTTCAATGAAATCAGCAGGGAACACTAGGTTTTGAACATTAAGGGACAATCATGATCAATTCGATTACATACAACCTGCTAACCCAAACGACTTTCAACCAGCACATCATAATTAAGTCTCATAGATTTCACATTTTTAGGAAGAACAAGTGATGAACAAATATAAGGATGTGTAGAACCAGGATCAAACAGTGTAAACGTTTACATGTAAGCTAAATAAGTGAAATTTACCAACAACCACATCTTGTCCATCTTGCTCATCCCTCTGCCTCATAGCATAAGCGTGTGTAGTAGTCCTTTGTCCACTAGCTTGATTAGCTCCATTTGTACCTGCTGCTTGGGTATTTTTAGGTCTAGCACCTCTATTAGTTTGAGGATTAATAGAAGGCTTATGAACTGAGTCTTCAATTTTCAAGGAAGGAGCATTATAGGGACTAGGACAGTCCTTCACTTTAAGATCAAAGCTTCCACAATTGAAACATGCACCAGAAGCTAACCTGCAAGTAGCATAATAATTTTTTCCACATTGCGGACAAGTAGGAAAACGAGGCTTGCCTTGGCCATAATTTAGAGTCCTAGTTGTAGAAAAATATCATATGTTTTGCTTTTGTTGCGGTGGCCTGTTATCACTCCCAGCCTTAGAATTATCAAACCTTCCCTTTTTTTATGGACCCCAAAAATCTGGTTTAGGCTTTTGGAATTTTTTTTCATTTTTACTAGCTTCTTCTTTATCAAGTCGTTCCTAAGTAGGAGCAGCAGACACTAACTTACAAAAGTTCTCATGTTGCAGGATCGCCACACTCTTTCTAATGAAATCATTTAAACCATCTTCAAATTTCCTGCACTTCTCTTTTTCCTCTTTAATAATACCTCCCGCATAGCGAGAGAGCCTTAGAAACTTATGTTCGTATTCAACAATAAACATGCCTCATTGCCTTAGATTCAAAAAACTCCTTTTTCTTTGCATCACAATAAACAGGTGGGACCTACTTCATACGAAAATCCTTAAGAAATTCATCTCAAGTAAGAACCAGAGGTTTTACCTTGGCATTCGCAACACTTAACCACCAATCATAAGCATCCTTTTGTAATAGTGAAATAGCATACTTAAATTTGGCAATATCTAAACACTCCAACTGCTCACGCACCCTCTCTATGCGCTCCGGCCATTGTTCAGCATCAGTGGGATCAACAGTGCCTTCAAACTCCACACCACCCATTTTCTTCATTTTCTCAAAGTTAATCCCGTTGGGATCATGCATCGATTCATCCATGTGGTGGAAGAATTCAACCATTTGTTGAAAAGGAGGATTAATGGCTTGAGTACCACGACTCATGTGAGGATGTGAATCAACTCTTACACCCTGATGGTTTCCCACTTTAGACCTACTAGTGTGGGGAACATAATGATTTGGTAAATGTTCTCACACCCCTTCCTGTGCATGAGGTTGGAAAACTGAGGCACCCAAACCTTCACGAGTAGTTTCCATAGGCCGGTCAGAAGAAGAGGCCATAACTTAATACCTTTAAAAGGGGAGATCACATTGAATTAGGGATATGTACTAGATGTATGTGCAATCTACATGCAATAAAATATGTGATAAACTATGTAAGTGAACAATAACTCTAAATAGAACCTTTTTGAAAGCGAACAAATATTGAAGTAATTCACAGCAAAAGACCTAGAACCACAAACCTAGGCTCTGATACCAACACTTGTAGCGACCCTTTCAGGGGAATACTACCACTTAATGAGAAACCTAATTTAATACTTGCGACATTTAAAAGAGATTAACGAAGGGCATATTTGTTTTAATCTAGTAGAGGGATTAGGTTCATAACGAATAATTTAGTTAAGGATACACATCTTATCCATTTAAACATTTATTTGATGTTAAAATTGACATGGCGTGGAATTTAACTTATGACAGAAAAACCCTCATAGAATAATTTAAGCAAATCACTGATGAGCTTTTCATGCATATATTATCCTCACACTTAAGGATGAGATAACAAGAATATTACCAACTTTCGAATAGCGAAATCAGCTGGTTCATGCTTCACACAATCATTCAAAACTTATAGTAAATTTCGTATATTACAAGAATTGGATTTACACACCCCAGAAGAACAAAACATATAGACATACTTTTATTATAACCCATGGTGACATGATCAAATTATTCCTTAAAATTTCATGTAAATATACAACACATAGATCATGCACAAGTCCCAAGGTTTATACAAAATATGGATGCTTATATGCAAATGTGATCTTCCTTAAGGCTCTCAAAATCTCCATCTCCAATGGCCAGCTTCATGCATCCTCTCGAATATTCCCTACGATAGAATCAACTATCACTAAGAATATAGCTTAGTGGTGTAAAAACAATTGGTTCGGAGCCCTTAGATTCACCAAGTCACCTTTCTCAAGTCATAGGCAGCATAATTGAACATAATAAATATATATACATCATGTCTCGGAAGAACGCTTATAGCGCCATTTTTCAACATATTCAACAACAAGGCTTGGCCAATATATATACATCATGTCATCACACCAAGCACAAGCAGGCATCAAGAAGGGCCGACGCCCTGTATCAAGAAGGGTCAAAGCCCAATAATCAAGTGAACGAAGAATAATATTAAAAATAGCCTTCTAGTTCATACTTAAAATGGACAACTTCCATTCTTAAGATGAACCAAAAATTCAGAGTCAAGATGGCACATGATCCGAATCACTTGACATGCCAAGAGTGACAAAGTCACAACCACAAGATGGATAAGATCCCAACAAGAGTGCCAAGTGATCAAACAATCCTTACAAGTGGGGGAGTTACGCAAACGTCTTTAACGTCTTAAAGGATACCAACACGACAATGTAAAGTGACAAGCGGTAACCAAGGTACCAAGGTCAACTTTCAGATATACCAAAAGAGTTCAAGTACAAGTATATACACAAACTTCAGTGCTTTAGCAAAGAAACAGTCCCACACAACTTCGCGAGGTCAGACCGTAGAACAACCAACTTTTCAAGGTCCTCAACTTGTTCACGAGTATATACAACCTTAAAAATATAATTGAATAACCTCTTTAATTCCTAGAAGATCCATAATGTTGATGTAAAATAGGATTATCATCACAAGTGAGCTTAGCATGTACAAATACAACTATGTTCCCAAAAATGTAGCCTGCCTAGTACCTCATGTCGCAACCTAGATTTGGAAAGGAAAACGGAAAAACTAGACTTTATAACTGTAACAACCTGTATTATGCGTATGCTAGTTCTATTCACGTGATACTTGACATAGCCTTATAATATAGGTGAGGGACCGTGCTCTTTATATGATTAGTGTTGGTTTAAACTAGCTCGCAAGGTTATGTAACACCTTGCACGTTTTAGCATGTGTATGGCAAGTTAGCTCCGACGGAAGTATTTAAACTAAAGGTGGTAAAGTGGTAATTGGGACAAATGCACTACCACCTACTTGCATTAATTATGGCCCAAATTGACATGAATAGAGGGAAAATTCGGAATAGGGCCCAACAAGTGTTGAAGTTCCCAAAAGCCCAAGTTAAAAAAAGGTGGGGCCAAGTAGGTGGGTCACCTACTTGATAATATATGGCCAAAATTAGTCAAGAATTTCGTCCATTACACCTCCTTTTTAAAGGGATAAAGATCAAATCTTTTGCTCCATTTTTCACTTGCAAAAATTTTTTCAGATTTCCTAAGTTTCTCTAAGGTTTCTCTTGGCTTCAATCAGCAGCCCTAAGACACCCTAGGTTCTTGAGTATTATCTCCCTTTTCAAGTAAAAGTTTGAAGGAGAGTTTCAGTTCTTGAAGTACAAGTTTAGAGGATAAATTTTCAGAAACTAAGGTAAGGTTACTGCCATATGTTAATTTTGTTTTTAAAAGTTTGGATTTGTAAGAATATGGTCTGCTGATTTAGTAATCCTTCATTATTCTCAAGATAATTTGGAAAAGACAACCTAAACATTGAAGTTAGCAAGTGAGGTTGCTGTCCAACAAGGTGAGTTACTGAAATTTTCATCCCTCTTTTGTGCTTGAATTGGTTAAGGGATTTGGTATGTGTTAATGAACTGAGAATTGTTCCTTTTACATGGTGTGAGATGGGAGAATGTTCAGGTTGATTGTGCATGTTGGGACAGCCATGGAGGGAGTCCCCTTTAACTCAATTGTTAGCTCATTTGAGCATTTTAAATGTAATGTTAGTTGGATGCTCAAGGGACGGTGGTCGGAAAACCGTGAGTTCATATACATAAGGAGGCATGTGTAGAAGTCATGAGAACTTGTTAAAGGATAAAACGGTAAGGGTGCAGTAACTTACCATCTAATTGGGCGTTGCATGAGCTTTGCTGCCTGCAACCCCTTTGTATACTTGTTTTGCATATGTTACAAATGCCCAAGGAGTTTCAGGGGACCTTATTAGAAGGTCGTATTGTATATGACGTTATTAAAGGAGAAAGGGTGGAATGCATCCCATCGGTTGATAAGTATGGGTTTGCTACCTGATTACTGTTTGCCAAGTTCAAGTAGCCCAATCTGTTGGTTAGCTACTAATATTAGTTGTGTTACTTATTTCATTGTAGATTAATAATCGGAAAGGAAGGAGGTTAATTCGTTGTACTATCCGAGTTGTACAGCAAGGTATGTAAGGCTATTCGATTCTATATTCTTTGGCATGAACTCTGCTTGTGTCACTACCAACAAGTGAGCTTCCTAAGTGCTCTTTCAAGTAAAAGACAAATAGTGGCAGCGTACAATCCCAACCACAGCTAACAATATTTCCCCTCTCCTTAGTGTGTCGAATTGCTTCAATATATGTGCATCTTTACTTTTCCAAGTATGGGTATGAGAAAGGATAATTGCAGCAGTAGCTTTGTGATTCCTCCTATCAATCAAATGAGGTCCATTGTGTCATTTGAGCTCTTATGTAATTCATTAGTGTTACATTTCCGTCTTGTGTTATTGTTACTGCCCTAAGTGCATATTCACATGTTTCCTACTATTGATCCATAGTTCTGACGCTCAAAAATAATTATGACCACCAAAGTAACAATCTCAAAGATTAAAGAAACTATGAAGCGGTATATGTGTAAGGGTGGCAGCCTAGGGGCGAAAGCCTAGCATGGGTCGATCCCAAAAATTATATTTGAGGACAGCATCCCAGGGGTTAAAATGCCTAGCATGGGTCATCCTCTTTTACCACTGATCAGTTGGTTATTGTATCGCATGCTTTACGAGATTGCAATGTAAAGAAGATTACTGAGAAAAGAATATATTGTACATGATCCCACAACATCAGCAGCAAGGGTGGTCTTTTAATCTGATTTATGTATTTACATATTGATACTTGATTTCAATTGAGCTCTTGTTTACATATGTTATTGCCTTACATATTCAGTACATTCTTCGTACGTCCCTCTCGGGGGACGCTGCATTTCATGCTGCAGCCACAGGTACTCCAGCTAGTAGACATCCCCAGTAGGAGCGCAGGACACTCAGCCGCTATTGGTGAGCTCCAAGTTGATTCGGGGCTTAACCGAGTCTTTGGCATCTATTTTGTTATCGTATAGTAGTTAAGGGTAAGGCGGGGCCTGTCCCGACCTAAACTAAGGTTGTTTATCTTGTAGAGGCTTTGTAGACTAATGTATAAAGTTTGGTTGTATCTTGTCTCTTAACAATTGTGGCCTCAACGGCCAAGTGTTGTACATAAGTTTTGGGTCTGTCTATGTCGATCTTTTATCACTATAGTGCATATAAGCTTGTCATAGCTTCATAGTTATCATAGTTAAATGTATGGTAAGTGCAGGCTGTAAGTTGGTTCTCTCGGCCATTTAGGCATCGGGTGCCTGTCCGTCTTAATCAGATCTGAGGCGTGACAATAACCTTCATGAAAGATGTAGATACATTTCTTAGGGTTGCAAACAAACAAGAATAACCACAAAATATATTTTGTATAAATATATATATTCAAAACACTAACAGTTGTTCATACAGGATTTGTAATTTCAAAATCTGGACAGAACTTGTCCTATGTTGCGTCCCATATTGCTAATTAATAACAACTAAATTAGAGTTTTACATAAACATAAGTGTTGTAGGTCTAAGAATTATCTTCCCAAATCATATTTATTCACTATCAACTAAGTTCTAGAGAAAGAGATATGCATAAAATACCAAACACTACCCAGCTCAGAAACATATTTTGTCACTTACCAAAAAGAAGTGTGTGTCTCAAATTCCAGCCAAAAGGGCCAAGTTTTTCTCTTGTGATTTTGAAGAAAAACTTGTTAGATAATGTTCTAAGGTTCTTATACATCAGGTGAGATGAATTTTACTTGAAGAGGTGTCAAAGTATAGTCTCGAAGTGAGGCTAGTCACATGTACAACTGTCACTAAAATGGCTGCCCAAAAAGCATACATATATACCAATATGTATATACCTACTACCAACACTTTCAATTTATATGCAATTCTAATTAGAAAATTGCGTAAATACCCCCCATACAATACCTTAAATTACGATCACAATTATGTTCAACAAGGTTGCAAATTTCACAAAATTTCAAGTTCCCAAAATGAGAATAAAACATATTCTAGTAACTAAGCAATGGTGTATCGACATGCGAATGTTGGTCTAGTATTTAGGGATGTTACACGCTTTGTGTATAGATTGCATTTAGGCTCCATGAAATTTTGTAGAGAATTGATTTTTAGGTTAGAGATGATAGTTCCACCTTGAACATAAGAAAGGTTAAAATTTCATGCATGTTGGGTTATTAAATGTAGTTCCCACTTCCATATGGTGCATTGAATATATTTAACTTAAAGTTGATAATTCCCACTTGGGTGTGTGCATTATATGTTGCATCCATGATGCGTTGCTAGTCTTGAGTCGTCTCCTTTAAAAAGTGCCTAAAATGCCATTGGAGGTCGAATGTTCCCAAGGGGGAGATATTGTAACACCCCAAATTGGTGCAAAATGCATGGCATGTTAAAAACTCCAATATGTCACATTTTAGGGACCAACTATGGCCCGTGGGTGAGACTACGCCTCCTGGGTGGCCCCATGTGTGGACACCCTGAAAACGGCCTAAGGCAGGACTAGTCCAGGACCCATGCCCCATGGATGGGTCCACGGCCTGCGGTCAGGGGTGCCGTAGGTGGGCCAAAAGTGTCCATCTAGAACACGCTTCACGAGGACAGACGGTATGTCCATCCACGGTCCGTTAGAGGGGTCTCATGGGTGGAGGCTCAACAACTTAGTTGACAACTTAAGGGTCTTTTTCGGTTTTAATTAAATTGAAGCCGTGTTATTTTTCCTAAACCTAGACCACCTATATAAGTATTTTAGACCCCAAAATTCACTTAATTAAGTCATTCTCTAAAATCCCAAAAGAAAACCCCAAACTCCTATCAAATATTCTCTCTCTTGAAGTTGGAAGAAGAAGGAAGAAATTGAAGCAAAGGTCAAATCAAGTGTCAAATCTTTAAGATTTTGTGGGCTTTGTAATCAAGGTATGATGGATTTTCATCCATGGCATCCTTTCTCCCATGGAGTCCCCTAGAATTCCCCAATTGTAAAGTCTAAATCCTCAATTCTAGTTAGGGTGTCTTCCAATGTTATGGGTTATGATGAATGTTGATCCAAATAGTTTGATTATGATTGTTTATGATTGAATCAATAGAATTGCATGTTTTTAGGATGAAATTACATGTTCCCATGCCTATCCTATGATTTTATGGTAGAATTGATACGATTTGGGTTGATGCCATGAAGGGAAACTTTGTGGGTTAGTTATATCCTTATAGGATAGATCATTTGTGATTAGACGTGCTTGATATTGAAGCATAAATGATGATCATGACATGTAGTTCTTTGAATGTAAAGCCTAGACTATAAATTGTTGATTTTATTGTGAGGAAGAGATACTTCCCACAATGAATTGCTAGGCATGATTGAATGAATGTGAAAGGTTTACTCACAAAAATGATTCTAGGTTTAAAGGATTTGTCACCTAAAATAAATCTATACTAAAATGCTAACTGAATGATGAGGCTAGAGGCGACTACTTGTGTCCTTCATATTGAAGTATATGTGTTGATATCCCATGCTCTTTAGATTTAAACAAGAGGTGATTCCCCACGTTCTTACTATGATAAATGACATGGAGGAGAGTACCAATGATCCTTATAAAATGATATGGACGCGATTACCCGCGTCATATGATTGGATTGTGGAGGATAGTAACCATGATTTTAAAGTAAGTAAGGCAATAGGCGAATACCCATTAGCCTTTATAATCTAGGCATAGCAGTGAATCCCCATGTATTCGAAAGTAAGTATGCACAATGTGATTGAGTTAAGAAGATGATTAGCTTGATGTGTTGCTAGATATTCCTTCCATGAGGTAAGCTTGACTAGAGGCGGATGACCTAAGTCTTGACTAAGGTTAAGTGAGGTTACTTAAGGAAGTATTCCACTATCATTATGATGCTCATTATGTCTTGAATATGCTTATGCTTTATGTCTTATGTTGACTAATGCCTATGTCTATATTGTTTATGCTAGCCATCATATTTAGTACATTTTTGTACTAACACATAACTTATGCCTACACTCTTATCAAATGTAAGGTCCAATAATCTTTATTCACACACTTGTAGCTAGGATGTTAGTTAATCAAGGAAGTGAAGATTTGGTGAGTCCTTATATCATTCGAGGATTTGATCACCCATTTTATCTTTTATGTCTTTCTTTTTGTGTTGGACTATCGTATGGTCTGCGTCTCCATATCTTTGATCTCATATGTTAGATGGTTTGAGAACATGATGTTAGACTTCCGCTTATTTATGAAAGACTTTGATTGTTTGAAAATGTTTTAAATTTTGCACCTTTTCTATTACTTTATGTTACGATATGCTAAGTGGCTTGTATGAGGCCTCTCAAGGTCTTATACGCCTTGTTTCATCTAGGGGTACCCTTGGGTCATGACGTGGATAATCAGACTGTCGAGTATAAGATTAGGATCGACAAAACATTGGATACGTTAAAGGAGTGGTTCACCCCTCTAATATCCGATGAGTCTACAAGTTCTTGGATGTGTAAATGTGTCTAGATTTAAAAGAAGGATCTGAACATAGTGGAGCGGTATTGGTTTGAATTTATCAGTAGCAATGTGATGCCCTCCCTAAATTAGTCTATACTCTGGCATTCAAAGACAATGTAACTGTGTTCCATCATTGAGAGGGACAAGATTAGTGTGGGAGAGATAATTGTGGAGGAGATATTACTTTGAGAAAGATAGAAGTAGACCTCTTTTCCATTTGGGATGCTCATTACTCGGCTTTGTGGGAGAGCTACAGTTCCCTTTAGTGGGAAAATTGTATTAGGATCACACCAGTGTCCTCTACTAATATCTTGAGGATAGAGGCATATTTTTTGAGTGATGATGTGGATTAGAGAAAGCCTCCACCACTAGACTCCACATCTAGAGGTCGACCATTCCACATTGACACCTGAGTAAACAACGCCTTATCCTTCTGTAGAGCATGTAGGTATTCCTACTACATCTGTTGCTTGATTTTTTGATTCCACTAATGCATTTGCACCCTCTATTTTTGTCACCATTGATAGTGTGAGGCCTTCCCCTTCTCCTTTTGATTGTCCTCCTTTTAACCATGCACTTATTTATATACAAGATGGGTAGTCTTTCTCACTCGATGATCATTAGAGTTGCCCGAGTTTAGAATGACGTGCCTTGTTTCATTGACCAAGTTATCCAGAATGCCTTGGTTCCTATAACAAAAAAAATTTCCAAGTGTGAGAAGATGATTGAGGGATACACATTGAGATTAGATGATTTGACTGCGAGGATAGTAGCTTTGGAGAAGGCAGAGGGTAGTTTTATTGCTTTTGACACCCTTAGAGCTAAGTTTGCCACGTTGAGGGAATAGGTTCTTTTGATTCAGTCCATGGACATATAGACACTTTACAGTGATGTTTTCCTTTAAGATGTTTCTTCCTCTGCACCGAAGATGCCTATTGTTGCGCCTTCCACCTCTGAGCTTGAGGTTTCTTTAAATATGGATATTGACGATGAGAAGTTGGCCAAGGAGACTGATTATGAGGGGTTAAGATAGAACAAACAAGAGGTTGTTGAGACTCTGATAGAGATGCAAGAGTCTGAGGAGGCCATCCTTCAGGCTACCCTAGAGAGGTCTCTTAGAAAGACTACATAAGTCAGGTCTAGTGGAGTCAATTAAAACTAAACCACATTTCCTATTGTTGAGACAAGCACTGCTGCCCAAGTCGAGCCTCCTTTGCAACCTCCCGTGATCCTATTTCTAAACATTGATCCCCAACTTGAGGATTCTCTACTAGAGACACTGGATGAGAGTTCTATGTTAGCCTCCCAGTATTTCATTTATTTAGTGTTGGTGACACAACTTTTCAGTTTTGGTGGGCCAAGGCCTACGTTCAATTATTCCTTTTTTGTTTGTATTTTTTTATTTTCTCTTTTTATCTTTTGTAGTTAATATTTTTTTTATATTAGAGTGCTTTTATTTTGGGAAATTTAGTCTCATTAATTTAATATACATTCTTTCTTGATGAATGCAACCCCTCATGAATTTTGAAATCGTGAAATGCTCGAGGTTTTAATTGATATAATATAAGAATCAATTTTGTGCAATATCAATATTTTAAACGGAGAAGGGCCTAAAATACACCTCAAGTACACAAATTGGTACAAAATTATCTTCCATCAACCTTTTGGCCTTAACATACCCCAGTCGTCCACCTTTTGGCTAAAAAATACCTGTATGTCTAACATATGATACTCATAAGGTGGATGGAGGGCAATATTGTACCAAATCACATTATTTAATGGTATTTTAGGCCCTTTTCCGTTAAAATAATTTGAAACTACTTAATATCAAAACTCACATGATTGACTTTATTTTGAATTTCATAGTAAATTAAAATTAAAAAAGAGGTTATGCATCTACTCTCTACACACCCCCCCTCCCACTTCTTATCAAATTTTTTTTCTATTTGGATATTTTGAACAATTTTTTTTTTCAATTTATTACAAACAAGAGAGAAAAATGGTGGAAATTAACGATGCATTCATATAGAAAAAATTATTTCAATGAAAGAAAATTTGATCAAGAAAATATGTACAGATGTCGCATTTTTGTCATTTGTGTACCCAAAATTTCAAATAAAAGAATAAAAAAATTTATTTCTCTTATTCCCAGCCTCATCCCACCATAGAAATAATATCAATTTAAAGAATATATAAACATGTGAGGTTAATTCAAGTTTGAGTCTCGAATATCTTCATAAAGAATAAGAGATTTAAAAAAAAACATAAAAGAGAAAATGAACAACACATTTGGATAATTGATGTAAAATTTTATATTAATAAAAATAGTAACTTTTTTATATCGACAATCAATCGAGGTGAGTATGGATTTTCGTTGGATCCTCATTTATGACTTGGGTTCTGTAATAATAAGTAGGGGTTGATTAAAAATAGGCGAATAGAAAGATATCATGAAAGTTTTCAATATTATTTTCAAGTGTATCAGGTCAAAATATGAATCATTTGTTGTTTTACAAAAAAATAAAATTTTAAAAATATGAATTTTATTATTTATTTGAGAAGAGTTTAAATTTGGACCAATCACATTAATCAACTTAAGTTATAAATATTTAATAATATTACTTTAAGAAAGCTATTAAAATTAAGGCCAAATATGAGCCAAAGGATTATCATCAAGGATATTTGAGAGCCATAAGGTGGACGTCAAAGGTATTTTAAGACTGAAAGGCGGATGGAGAGTAATTTTGTACCAATTCAAATATTTAAGGGGAATTTTAGGCCATTCTCCATATTTTAAATAGTACTAATGATGAACATGATGCATAGTGTTGGTGTTGCGAGAATGAAATAGATGTGGTTACACTATTAAATGATCCCTTTGAATCTTTTGTTGACTAGCTGCATTTTTATGTGAGCCTTGTACCAAAAATCACACGTAGGCTTTTGATTTTTTTGGGATGTGCTAAATGAGTGTATTTTGAAGGGGCATGTGTGGTCAGTTTCTACGTGAAAGCATGCATGTAGAGCCCTACAATTTACCTTGTGAGTTAAATTGTGTGAATGTTGGTGAATGTGAGACATGGTCTTTGGAAAAAATTCAATGATGGAACCAAATTGTTCACAAGCCATTTGTGACTACCTTGTGAGGGTCTGAAACAATTTTTGCACAATTTGATCCTAATTCATTTGTTTTCAACAAAAAGAAAGCCTCATGAAACAAATTGTCCCTATATTCTCACTTAAAATTCTTTTTGAAACATTGTGATGTTTAAATAGCCAATTTATGTATAAAAAAAAAAGAAGCCCAAGTTGGGTAAAGAAAGGAGTAATGAAAACCAAGTTAAGGGAAAAGAAAGATGAAATGAGGTTCAACCTTCAAGTTAAGGGTTGAGTTCTCAATTGAAAAAGAAGAAAAAGAACGAGAGAAAAGGTGATGATGATTGTAGCAATTCTTTGAAAACATAAAGTCACCGATCCAAATTTACCATGCCTTAACTCTCTACCCAACTATAAGCCTTAAAAGACCCTTGAGATCTTTCATCAACTATTGTAGATACATGTTAGAAATTATTGCGTTCTTGATTTACTTGAGGACAAGCAAAAGTTGAAGTTGGGGGTGTTGATGAGTTGTAGATTTGCCAACATTTAAGGTCCATTTAGCTCAATATTTTGTGTCCTCAATGCCTATATTTTGTCCTTTTCTAATAGAATGCACAGTTATGAAGGTAATTTCAAAAGCCAAGGACTGATGTCTGAAAGATGGGCAAAAAATACAAAATGAAGTGCAAAGTTAACATTGTTAATCGCCTAGCTTGAAGGGTGTATCGCCTTTTTAGCATGACCTCACACAATTTGAAAGTTCAAGGCAATTGATGCTACCAATGAAGGTAGGTGAGCTCAAGTAGCAAAGGTGATGCATCTTGTGAGAACGATAGACTTGACAGTCATCGCCCAAAGTTACAGTGTGCAAGGAAAAAAATTAAAGCTTAAACAGTGAACTAAGGCGGTATTCAACGATTTACCGAACGTTTAAGGCTGACTTAATCAAGTTCGCCAACAAAGAGTCAAACACTTGTAGCCTAGAGCATCAGAAGGCGAGATAAGGAGCGAAAGATAAGCCACTGAGCATGTTCGGCGAGCCTAACTTATATCGTTGAATCAGTCATTGATTGAATTTTAGGAAAGTATAAATATCCCAAAGGATCAAATTTTAAGAGAGTTCAAAAATAGATTAAAATTTGATAAGAGTCTGGAACTTTAGTGATTAGTAGAGAGAACACTATACCTTTGATGAACACTTTTCTAGCTTTTGTGGTCTTACAACTTGATTCTTGAATTTGTCAATTTGTAGTTGAATACAAAGTGAGTTTGCTCTTTATATCTTGATTTCATGTTACACATGGCTGATTTCATTTGAAAGGTATAATTCTTTATTTTTTGTGATGATTGGCTAAAACCCCAAGATTTGAGGGTGCTCTAATGAAGTTGGGTGTTGATTTAATGTAAGGTGTATTGTGCTATTCTCTGTTTTTGTTCTGTTCAAGCATGAATTTTTTCGAATTACCATGGCTATAACTAATGAGTTAAAGTTGCAATGTAAATTTCTATTCTCTATCTCTGTTAAAGTTGCAATGTAATTTTCTATTTTCTATCTCTGGTTGATGTTCGAAAGAGATTAATTGGAGTGAGTAATTAGTTCAATACTAGAAAATAAATTTTGATTTCTTTAGCTTGCTCGAACGAGAGTTTATGGGTCAAAATCTAGTTGGCTTATTCTTGAAAGAAAGGATAGTGTAAGGTATTGGCTTGTTTTGGATTGGCATATAGATGATATTTAAAGGAGATTCATGCACAGATACTTGAGATCGAAAGAGGATTATCATTAATGAAGATTACTTAGACTATTCTTGAATGTTCATCACTACCGAGTAGTACAATTACCCCTATGTGAGATTGACTTCAAATCCTTGCAGCCCTAGATTGCTTATTAACACTGGATTTCGTTTAATTTTCATAATTGATAACCGAACCTTTCTATTAAGTTGGTGGTTCAATTTACCTAATTGTTCCGACTATTACAAATGAGCTAATTTAAAATCCATATTTTGAGAGAAGGAATCCTCAACGATAAATCATTCCCTATGTGATTCAACCCCAACTATTTGTTGGGTTTTCTTACTAAGAACGATCGCTCCCTCTTGTAATAGGTTTTGGAGGATTATTTTAGCGTTATCAGTCTTTGAATGTGTGGGTTGCTAAGGTTGAGACATATATGGCAAATTTATTGATTAGGCCATTTAAGATGCATTGGCTCCTATGAGAGACATGCTTACTCTGTGTGAGGCCACTGTAGTATCACATGGAATGAGGTTGCATTACCACACATGCTTGTTGAGTTTGCATTAATAATGTTCGATCATCAATTGTTTTCTATAGATCTTTGGTAGTACTCATGATGATCATTTTGTTTATTGTTTGCATTTATAAAAGAAATTAGATTGGCAGAATTTTTTAATCTTCTTTTTTAATCCTGTGTTGACTAGTTACGTTTTGATGTGAGCCCTACAATGAACATCACATGTAAGTTTTTGATCTTGTAAGCCTATGCTAAATAATTGTTTTTGAAGAGCCTTGTAGGGTAAGGTTTTACTTTAAAGCATGCTTGTTGAATCCTAGAATTTGCCTTGTTAGTCATATGTCTAGATTTTGTCAATGCAATGAATGATCTTGGGAGTAATATTTTTATAGGGAATACAAATCTTAATACCCTTTTTGTGACAGCCTTCTGAGGGTCTGCAACAACTAGGGCACCATTTGAGGCTATAAATTTGTTGACAACCTTGTTGAAACCTCTTAAGAAAGATTATCCCTAACTTCTCACTTATAAAATCTATTTTAAGCATTGGTTTGTTTGAGTAGAAAACCTAGGCCAACCAACAACCTAAGTTGGGTGTAAAATGGAAGGAGGAAATAAAGCCTAGTGGAAGGCAAATAAAGATGATGTGAGAATCAACTTTGAAGTGTGTTACAAAAAGAAGTAACCCCTCCTTAAAAACAAGAGAATGTAATAAACAACACTTGAAAATTGAAATGAAAAAGAAAGTATGGAGAAATAAAAAAGGGTCTCCAATAAAGTAATTGACAAGTCAATGTTTGACTTCCCAAGTGAAAAGAATTGAATGAACTTGAGAATAGGAAATGATGTGCAACAATCTCTGGAAAGGTGAAGGCAATGAGCCAAATTGACCATACCTTAACCCTTAGCCCCATTACAAGCCTAAAATACACTTGAGATATTGCATGATTTAGGTTATGTGATGATTGGAAAATATGGGAAAATATATGGGACGAAGCTTGCATGTATTTCTCTTTTGAAGAGTAAGAGTTGTAGTGATTCCTAACTTCTTTATTGACTCTGTTTGTGTGAGAATGAAATCATTCTTAATGTGAGGACACTTGAATGCATTTTTTGAAATATGGTTTTGCATAATAAAAGAAGTTATAGTGTGCTTGAGCTTGGTTATATAAACTGACTAGTCATCATTCGAAGCTTATTGTTCATGATTGAGTGTTACATTTGATTGAGAGTAGACTCGTAGTGGCACTTGCATGTTATCTCTCATTGAAAACTATTGTAGACACCCTTTTTGAACTACTTGTGTTTTTTATTTACTTTAGGAAAAACAACAGTTTGTGTTGGGGGTATTGATGAGTGGTACATTTGCACTAATTTAAGGCTTATTTAGTTAAACAATTAGTGTTCTCAATACCTAAATATTTCTAGTTTTGATCATATTTTGATGATTTACAACTATGAAGGCTATGGCAAAAAAAAAAGGATGAATATTTGAAAGAAATGCCAATATTATTGAAAGAAGTTTAAGTTCCACACTATTGATCACCTAACCAAAGAGTTTGATCGCCCAAATGGTACGACCTTACCCAAAGTGACATGCTCAACACTTGAATCAACTAGTTATGCCATCAAACTTAAAGAAAAATGGTAACTAAGTGAATGCAAAGGGAGAACATGATGACAATCGCCAAAGGGGATGATGTTCAACGTAATCAACTGACACTATTTCGGTTCAAGTGCCAAACGATCGCGTGTAGTTATATAACCCAACAAAGGGTTGGGATCTTTCCCACAGAGAGTGATTTTGAGAATTAATAGAAAAATAAAATCAAGTTCTATTTAGTCATAGTTATAAATATAAATGAATAAAAACATACTTAATCTAAGGAGTGACGCAAGCGTCAATTATCAATGGGGGGTTTGTATTAACTAATCAACAAAAACGACAAAAATATAAAGAAGCGCGATAGGGAGACACGATTCTTCAGATGTGATAGGAATAGGAGTTAAACTAGACTACCAGGTAAATGCTTTTGATATTAAATTGTTGAGCATTTGTGACAATGCTAGACTATAGTGTGGGTAAATTCTCTCTCGAGCAACTCACCCCAAAACACCTCGGTTTCTCTCGAACACCGAGTTGCCACATTAAGCACAGCCCCCACTAAGCCCATTCAGTCTCTCAAGCTTAATGTGTGGGAGAAGGACTAGGATTCACTCTCTGGATCTAAACACATGTCGACCCAATACCACCGGCTATCAATTTAGTAGTATTAGTTTTACGATCTCTCTCTCGAGTAAGCCAAAAACACTAAGATGAAATCGTATTTGAAACTACAATCCCATTAAGTTCATACACATCTATTAAATAAAATCACATTTAAACAACAAATAAATCATCAACAAGCAAGACCCAACAAATAATTTAGCCCATATTCACAAAATCACACCCCAAGAATTAGGGTTTTAGCTAGACATGTAAAAGAGATAAAAATTTATACCAATATTAGTTTTCATCAACTGGGTATGAAGAATTAAGTCTTAAAATACATCAAGAGTGAAGAATCATTGAGACCCCCGTTCAATTTCTTGGAGTTGAAATTCTTTGAATCTTCAAGGTTTTAGAACAAAGTCTCCAAAACTCTCTAAAACTTAAATTCTCTCAAAAAACTGTAAAAAGTTCGAATAATAGGAGTGATACTATGCTAGAAATTTAAAACAAGTATTTATAGTGTTTGAAAATTTGTTATGCGAAGGACCATTCGACACAATTAGTCGGGATCGCCGATGCACTCGGTGATTCGCCTTTTGGTCTATTTCATCACCTTCTTGCTTTAGCCTTCAGCCTCTTCTCATTTTGGGTCGTTGGGCAATATGGTACTTCTTTGCGAAATTACTCGGTGACACGCCGACAGCTCCATTTCATCGCCAACTTGATCTTTCCGTTCAGGGCTCAGCGCATTGGAACAAAAGGCGATCTCCAGTCCGATTGGCGACTCGCCACTTGGGGTCGTCGATATTCAGGCACTCATTTCTGCGTTCTTGTCAGCCGCCTTGTTCCTTTTTCCCAAGTAGTGTCCATGCTTTGCCTCAAACTCCAAATACTTGAAACTTAAGGATTTACATCAGATATTGAGATCAAATATGCATTTGAGGACACTAATTCTATAAAAATATAGCCCTAAATGAGTCCAAATTATGGACTCATCAACACCTCCAACTTAAACTTTTGCTTGTCCTCAAGTAAAACTCATGTTTAGCGGTTCAAAAAGGATGTCTCAAATAGTGCTACACAAGACTCAATCATGAATGTACACAACAAGACTCAACTTACTCATGCAAGGATCAATTGTATACTCAAAGACTCAAGTTGTGACACACCATTACCAATGATTCCTCAAGCTCACTATACTTGCTTTGAATGCAAATTCGAGCTCAACAAAGGTATTCTAATGTCCTCACACAAAGAGAGATTCCATATTCACACACAATGGTTTAATCCTTTAAAGTTTTGGAATCAAATGCAACACTCACTCTCACAAAGAATAACACAATGCATGCTTTCACCTATAGGTTTGTCCGTATTTTCCAATCAACAATTGCTTCAACTTACTCAAGATCAAAAAGGTTTTTCAAGGCTTGTAATGGGGCTGAGTGTAAAGGTATGGTCATTTAGGTTCAGTGACTTTGATCCTCATTATATGTGGTGCTCACAACACCTCCTTCCCTCTTCTTCTATCATTTTCTTTTGTGAGTGCTCATAAGTCATCCTATTATTCACTTTCCATGGATTGTTTGGAAACCCCGCTTCTTTTGTACTTTATTCCATAACTTTTTCATTCTTTTTTCTTTTCTTTTTTATTTTATTTTATGGAGGGGTTCCATTTTTTTTAACACCATGGTTAAAGGGGAATTTTCTTGCACTTCTTGACTTTTCTTCTCTTTTCACCACACCCTCAACATAGGATTTTGGTGAAAGTTTGCTAGTTGATCAACCACAAATCAAGAGGATTATAGGTAGCAAATTAAGAAAGGTCATGTTTTCATCAAGTTTTTTTCAAAAAGAAAAGTAAGGCTCAAGCGGTCTTCAAAAGAGGTTCACACACTCACAAGGTAGGCCGCAAAAGAGGTATATGTCAAATTGGCTCACACTCTTCGAAGTCACTTAAGATGATCTAAAAAGATAGACTTAGTTGACCAGACCAACGGGGCAAATTCTATATGTTATCATGCATGGTTCACAGTAAGTTCATCACACAAGACATCGATACCAAGTCAAACAAGACTCCATACTTTTGCTAGTGTGCAGCGTTCATCACAAAAGAATCAATTTGATAATTGTCTAGTCACAACAAGATGCAAAGAGTTCACATATTGACTATGTAACTTTACTTGGTCTCATCGTAGCCGCACATTCATGTTTGTTCGATTATGAGCACAATTCGATTCATCGGTATTGATCAAAACCAATACTCAAATTTGCAAAAGAACAACCACATTCAATATAGAAGGGTTGGCAACAATTTGCAGATTTTTTTTGGAAGGGTCTAAAAATCATTTTCAATTTTAAATCAAGGAGCCACAAGGTCAAACATCAACGAAAAGCAGTGTTGACACAAATTAAGATAAAAACCCAATATATAAACAAAACAATAGTTGTAATCTGCACAAAAATGTAGGCTTCACCCCACCATAAACAAAAACCATTTGTCCTCAAATGCAAATGAAGTAAAGTATCCAAAACTGAAAGAAACTAAGATAGAGAGAGAGGTAAAGAAAGGATCATGTCTATGATGTCTCTCCATCTATCTGGGTATCAGTGCCCGATGCCTCACCTTCAGCCTGGGCATCAGTACCTAAGGTTACATCAGGAGGAACAATAGTACCATATTCACCAAGTTCTATTTAGTGAGAGTCCGCTAGAAAGACACGGACCACCCTGCATAATCGCCGGTCCCATAAAGGAATATTAGGGTCTAGGGTAATGGTTTTCCTGGCAGAAGTGGGTCTCTTGCCCTTGCCTTTACCAGTAGGTGTGGGTAGTTTCGTAGCATTGCCTTTCGACATAGTTGCACCCTCATTTATCACAATGACTTTGGACTTCTGTTGGAGTGGTGTTATTCTTTTAGCAGCTTTTGATTAGTCATGTTTGCAAAATCTCGAAGAGAAGTTAGAAAAGCTTAAACAAAAGCACATCAGAACAATTTTAGACAGGTTCGCCAAACAAGAGGCCGAATCACCAAATTTCTCAGGCGAGCTAGATCAAGCTCGCTGAAGGAATTAGCTCTAAAAACTGCGGCAAATAGGCAATGGGGGGAAACACTAAGCATGTCGCCGATTTCTTTCGGCGAACAAGGATAGGCCCACCGAAAGTACCAGTGCACAAAGGTTCAGGGGTGCAAACAAAGGGAGAATGAAAAGCCTTTTGACGAGGTACGGACTGCTTTGGGCGACTTCAGACTTCTCGCCGAAAGTTACATAATCCAACTACTCACTTAGCAAGGAATTAAAGGCGAGATGGGGGCACTAGGAGAACTACCGAGTGGTTTGCTGAGCTCGACCCAGCTCGCCAAACCACCCAACGTGCCTTTCTTTAACCCACTTTCTCGAATTCAACCCCTCAATCCCCAAAAATAAAATCAAAGCATGAACTAGTTCAATTAAGTTAAGATCCATAACACCTATCTGCTTGGGATACTCAGATTTTTCCCGATTTTGCCAAGCTAGATGACTTGCAAGCACAACCACATAAAATTTAAATCACTTTAACGAACAAGCATGCATGATCTTAAATTAATAGATGCATTTGAATAGTCAGATATTATCAAAGAGGCTCAGCACATGACAATACAATTAGATTATTTGCATACGATAACAAATATAAAAAAATAAGTTCGGGGTTCATAAGACTAACCTTATTTGCTGATTAAAATGATATTTGAAGTGCTAGGCGAAAATGTAATCCAACTCCAAGAACAAATCAATGACTGAAATACTTGAAATGCAAACGTTATTGAAAATACTTACTAGGAGTGAATTTGCAAAGTTTGAAATACAGGAAAATTTAAAAGTTCAAAACTTTTGAAACCTTTGGCTATTAATACCCATCCAGTTCGCGTCCATTCGGGGACGTTAGTCGCAACCGCCAATCCACTCACCAACGCGCTAAAAGGTCACTTACCTTGCTATGTTTTAGAGGACCTTCAGTCAAAGTAAGGGTCAAAATGGTGGTTTACATCGGGATCGCCAACCTAGTCGGCGATTTGCTAATAATTTGTTGTGCTCGTCGAGTTTTTTGAGTTTAACAGTGGTCTTGATCGTCAACCTACAATTTCCAATCACTATCCACACTTCAACCTGCAAAATCAAAACACCATTATTGCTAAGTGTTTTGGATTTTCTCCCAAACAACGCCTTAGTTAACATCGTGGCACGATGCAAGTCCACGCTCAAGTTCCCCTTTTGCGGTTTGCCTCAATTTCATTAGGCAACCCCCTTTCTGGATCTTTATATTGCTCATTCAGAATTTGGTCCATTTGGGACCTAGTAACTGGATGAGCTTGGCATGGGAAGTTGACATCTGGTTCAACAGCAATACATTCTCCATGAGTTCCTCCAGTACCCTGTCCTACGTATTGGCTTTCCGGAGAAGGAGCGTGAGTATTGCTTCAGTTTGTTCATCCCCTTGTTCTTTGATTTTCTTCGCTCATGAGGATGGACATAGTCGTCTTTTTTGATGCACTGGACGTCAAGCTCTCTAACCTTTTTGGCCAACTCATCCTCAGTGCAGCCATTATGAAATCCTTTTCTACTTCTTGGTTTTTCTCGGCCATGCGATCAAGAAGTTGGCCTACTATAGCATATGGCTATTTTAAAATGCCAACTGGAATGAGCAGATATGCCTACACCTTGTTTTTAGGACCAAGACTTATGTAGAAACATTCAAGGAGGACTATATCGAGATTTTAATGAGTTTTTGATAACAGCAAGGTTAATGAGATCACAAATAGAGAATTAAATATTAGAATGTGGAAGCACAAAGAAAAGAAACAAACAAAACTAACTAAAGATATGGGAGATTCGAAGGACAGATCCACAAATTTCAAAGGATTAGATATTCTAAGGTCTTGAAAAGATCCAACTAAAAACATATAGATTTATGGAAGAAATCTAACGCCTTTACTTGAGAAAACGAATCAAAACAATAGATTCGGATCTTGACAGCTTTATGAGTAACTAAAGACAATAATTAGTATGTAGAACTAATCACCTTCTAATGAATACCAAAAAGAAATCAAAGATATCACAAGAAGAAGTTACTTTATACCTTAAACTATGAAACTAGTAAAGGTTTAAAAATAAATTCTCAAAGAACAAGTTACAAAGGTTCAAAGAACTCTCTCAAATATTACTAATGAATGAAAAGGACTCCTATGTATAGGAGAAGGGGGAAGAACGTCCAAGACCCCTTATAAGAAGCTAAAAGGTTAGCCAAACCCTAGAAAGACTATTACAAGGAATCCTACTCTAGAAAGGAAATAAAGTAACCTAACTAGGAACAAATTTAGTACTTCTAGAAAAGCATTCAATGGTACTTAGGAGACCATAAATAGAGTAAGGAAATTATTAATAACCTATATATAAATAAAGAAATAAGGTAAATCCCAACTAGGAAAAGAATCTTGACAATCTTGAAAAGTTTGACTAGTCTTCTCTCAAAACTTGGGCAGAAAGCAACTCTTGTTGTGGCTGATTTTTGGACTCTTCTTGCCCTTATTTGCACGAAATTGGACCTTTAAATTCCTCATATTAGGCTTGAATTTGGGCCACCAAATAATTGTAGCATTTGGACAATTCGTCTCCCTTGGGCTTGAACTCTTCTTCCCCAATAAGACACCTTTGGATCAGCAATTGAAGCCCATTGAGCTTATCATTGAACTCTTTGGTTTGTGATCTTGTTATGGGCCTCCTTGGAGTTTCTAAAGCTTCATCCTTGTCCTTCAATGGAGTAGAGCTTCCTTGGATGTTATCATTCCCCTCTTCTTGAAGAGAATTCATCCTCGAATTCAAATCCTCACAGTAGTTATGTTAATCAAAGATGGCTTCAACTCGTCTCTCCCAATCAAGGTACAAGTCTAGATTCCTTGTCCCGTTGAAAGATGGCATCTTCATCTTTATACCTATGTATATTATCATCTTCTACTCTACCTCTTTGCCCCCTCCTATCTCTTCTTTCTAGATTAAATTCAACATCAAAATCATCATTATCATATTCAGGATTTACGAAAGGGATATGGGGTACATTCCTTCTAACTTGGGGTCTAACATTATTTGGGGGTACAATATCATTCTCCCTCCTAATTGCAGTTATGGTGTCATTCTGCTTGATACTCATATCCCTCATCTCTTAAAATTGAAGGGTCCATCTCTCAAATTGTTGGTGCATAGCTTCAAGGGTGAAGTCGTTCCTTTCTTTGACTTCGGCTTCTAAACGAGCCCTTTCCTCATCACCACCTGAATTAGACATCTAAATAAAATAAAATAAAATAAATAAATGATCAAGTATCACACTTTCAATATGACTTTTACCCTCTTTTAAACTCACCCACACTTTCCTTTTTCCACTCAAAATAACCTTCGAATGAGAATACTTTGTAGATTTATAATTAAGCCAAAACGTGTATCAAGTTCGTATTAATAGAGTATGGAATCTTGGGGTACAAAAAGAAAGTAAAGAACTAGTCCAAGAACAAGTAGGATTTAGTTGAAACAAAACACGAATAAAAAGAAACTCATTTTAGAATTATAAGAACAAGAAAAAAAATTCCTCTTATTCTTGAAGATCTAGAATCCCCTCTTCTTCCTACCTTCTTGTTTGGAAACAAATTAATGCAAAACTTGGAGAGCAAGTAATAAGATTTCTTGAATAGCAAGTAATAAGCTTTCTTGGGTACTAAGTAATCAAATTTCTTGAAGGACAAGAAATCAGATTTCTTAGAGAGAAAGTTATAACTTCTTTTTTTTTTGTTCACGCTACTATAAATTTTTTTTTGTTCACGCTACAGTTTTTTTTCTCCTCTAATATAAGAAGAAATCCTAAGATTTATCAAAAATGGAATCTTGATAGAACCGCTCTAATACCACTTGATAACAGCAAGGTTAAGGAGATCACAAATAGAGAATTGAATATTATAATGCGGAAGCACAAAGAAAAGAAACAAAAAAAAACTAACTAAAGAAATGGGAGATTCGAAGGAAAGATCCACAAATTTCAAAGAATTAGATGTTCTAAGGTCTTGAAAAGATCCAAGTAACAACGTATAGATTTATGGAAGAAATCTAACGCCTTTACTTGAGAAAACGAACCAAAACAATAGATTCGGGGCTTGACCGCTTTATGAGTAACTAAAGACAATAATTAGTATGTAGAAACTAATCACCTTCTAAAGAATATCAAAAAGAAACCAAAATTATCACAAGAAGAAGTTACTTTATACCTTAAACTATGAAACTCATAAAGGTTTAAAGATAAATTCTCAAAGAACAAGTCACAAAGGTTCACAGAACTCTCTCAAATAATATTAATATCAATCTAACTTCCCTTTAATGAATGAAAAGGACTCCTATATATATGAGAAGGGAGAAGAACATCCAAGACCCCTTAAGTAGCTAAAAGGTCAGTCAAACCCTAGAAAGACAATTACAACGAATCCTACTCTATAAAGGAAATAAAGTAACCTAAGGAACAAATTTAGTACTTCTAGGAAAGCATTAAATGGTACTTAGGAGACCATAAATAGAGTAAGGAAAATATTAATAACCTATATATAAATAAAGAAATAAGGTAAATCCCAACTAGGAAACGAATCTTGACAATCTTGGAAAGTTTAACTAGTCTTCTCTCAAAACTTGGGTAGAAAGCAACTCTTGTTGTGGCTGGTTCTTGGACTCTTCTTGACCTTATTTGCACGAAATTGGACCTTAAAATTCGTCATATTGGGCTTGAATTTGGGCCACCTAATAATTGTAGCATTTGGACAATTCCTTTCCCTTGGGCTTGAGCTCTTCTTCCCCAATAAGACACCTTTGGATCAACGATTGAAGCCCATTGAGCTTATCATTGAACTGCTTGGTTTGAGATCCTTTTATGGGCCTCCTTGGAGTTTCTAAAGCTTCATCCTTGTCCTTCAATGTAGTAGAGCTTCCTTGGATGCTATTAGTTTGGCATTGAGTTATCAGTTCTTTAAACCTTGCCCATGTCTCATGAATCCATTCACCTTTCAATTGTTTGTAGGTTAGGATGCGATCCTTGAACAACATTACTTCCAATGGAGGAAAATCCATTTGCTCGTGAGTACTGCTCGACCCACTTACCTTCTATGTTTCGAAGTTCAAATCAACAAAACAAAACTAAAAATTAAGTCAGTAGACTACAATTAACAAGAACGAAAATCCTACTAACTACAAATTCTCAACTAACACCACTTTCCGACAGTAGGTTTCATTTTGATGTTCGACGTAATCAACTGACACTATTTTGGTTCAAGTGCCAAAAAATCGCGGGTAGTGATATAACCCAACCAAGGGTTGGGATCGTTCCCACATAGAGTGGTTTTGAGAATTAATAGAAAAATAAAATTATGTTCTAATTAGTCATAGCTATAAATATTAACGAATGAAACATACTAAATACAAGGAGTGACGCAAGCATCAATTATCAATAGGGGGTTTGTATTAACTAATCAACAAAAACGCAAAATATAAAGAAACGCAATAGGGAGATGAGATTCTTAAGATGTGATAGGAATACGGTTTAAACTAGACTATCGGGTATATGCTTTTGATACTAAATTGTTGAGCAGTTTTTACTAGGCTAGACTATAGTGGGGTAAATTCTCTCTCGAGCAAATTACCCTAAATCAACTCGATTTCTCTTGAACACCGAGTTGCCGCATTAAGCACAACCTCCGCCTTAGCCCATTCACTCTCTCGAGCTAAATGTGTGGGAGAAAGACTAGGATTCACTCTCTTGAGCTGAACCCATGTCGACCAAATACCACCGTCTATCAATTTAGTAGTCTTAATTTTATGACCCTTCTCTCGAACAAGCCAAAAACACTAAGATGAAATCGTATTTGCAACTACAATCCCATTAAGTTCATACACAACTACTAAACAAAATCACATTTAAACAATAAATAAGCCATCAACAAGCAAGACCCAATAGATAATTTAGCCCATATTCACAAAATCACAACCAAAGAATTGGGTTTTAGCTAGATATGCAAAAGAGATAAAAATTTATACCAATATCAGTTTCCATCAACCGGGTATGAAGAATTAAGTCATAAAACACGTCAAGAGTGAAGAATCTTTGCGACCCAAATCCAATTTCTTGGAGTTGAAACCCTTTGAATCTTCAAGGTTTTAGAACAAAGTCTCCCAACCCTTTAAAACGTAAACTCTCTCAAAAACTGTAAAAAGTTCGTATAATAGAGGTGATACTATGCTAGAAATTTAAAACAAGTATTTATAATGTTTGAAAATTTGTGCTGCAGAGGACCAGTTGGCGCAGTTAGTCGAGATTGCCGATACACTCGGCGTTCCGCCTTTTGGTCTATTTCATCGCCTTCTTGCTTTAGCCATAAGCCTCTTCACATTTTGGGTCGCTAGGCGATATGGTACTGCTTCGCGAAAATGCTCAGCGACACGCCGACTGCTCCATTTCATCGCCAACTTGATCTTTCCTTTCAGGGCTCAGCGCACTGGAAAAAAAGGCGATCACCAAACCGATCAGCGACTCGCCACTTGCGCTCCGCGTTCTTTAGGCCTTCATTTCTTCGTTACGCAATGGATTTTGGGTAACTTTAAATATCCCAAAGGAGAGAAAAATAAAAATCTTTTAGAGAGAGACATTTTGCAAGATTTTATTAGAGTAGAGTTTTAGAGTTCCTAACTTTAACATTCTTGAGAAAAACACTCTTAACTTTGGGGTTTTACATGTTGATCTTAGATTTTAAAAATTGAAGTTGAAATGGAAATGGGTGTTGATTATAATTGCTTAAGTTCATCACATCTATGATTGTCTTCATTGTAAGTATAATTTCTTTACTTTTTGTGGTAGTTGGATCAAACTCCAAACTTTAGGGGTGAAATTATGGGGTTAGGTGTTGATATAATTAAGTGGGTATTGTATTTTGCTCTGTTTTATTGTTGTTCATTCATGGATTCAGCCTAATTAGGATGTTGATATCTCATGGGTTAAGGTTGCAAACTTATTCCTATCTTTGGTTGATGTTCGAAAGATATTGATTGAAGTGAGTAATTAGTCTAATGCATGTACTTTAAGTTTCGTTTTCGTTATTTTCTTTTAAGATAGGTTATGGGTCTTAGCTATTTCCCCAAAATTTTCTCAAAAAAGAGATTTCGTATGGTAGTGGGTTAAATTATTATTGATATAGATGAGACCAAAAGGAGATTCTATGAATCGGTACTATGAGACCGAATGAAGATTAGTGTCATTGATGATGGCTCATACCGTCCATGATCAGCTAGAACTATTGGGAAACACAAGTACCCATATGTGACATCAATTCGAATCCCCGCACCCCAAGATTGTTTCTTAATTTGTTGAATTTCGTAATTTGTTCCTCTTGATACCAAAACCCTTTTCATAAATTTTGTTGAATCATTCACCCATTGTTCTTAAATGCTACAAATTAACTCATACATTTTGAATTTGTTGACAAAATTCATTGCACTACATAATTGTTTGTGGGATTCAACAAAGAGTTATATTGCACTATATAACTGTCTTTTATATAGACGTCAACTATTTATCCTGATATGTTTTTGAGAATAGTTTAAGCGTTATTAGAAACCCAAGTAGCCATGATCAAATGATTATTCCGGACATAAAATAAGTCAAATCAGAGCTCAAATAAAGTAGAAATTGCAAAAACAATACCTAATAAATGTTGAATTTGTGGCCAACACTTGACAAAAAAACCTAGGCGATTTCGCTTATATGCACTCTAATGTCGCTAAAGCATCTAGCCTAAAAAAGGTAGGGCTCACTTTTGTGAGCTCTTAGTTGTAAATGCGAGCCTCGCATAAACGAACAACAAAATCGAGGAACACATAAGCGATAATAGGGCCGTTTTAGCACAACCACATGGTTGGATGGCCTCGCATAAGAAGAGCCCTAGGGCTAAGATTCTCCCCACCCCATCCCCTCCCAAATCTTATCACACCCTTCATGCGCGACATATAGAGAAAAAATATATCAACAACTAAACACTTCAAAGTCCTCCCCTATGATCAACATAACCTCTATGCGTACTCTAATACATCCAAAGTCTGTCTTAAATCACCCTTACCTATACTAAATTCTCCTAAATCAAATCAGTACCACGCGGTCTAGGATTTGTAGAATCAAACAAACCAACCTTAGATTGAAAAGTCCTATCATTAGGCCTCAAACGAGGCCATCTAAATAATGGAATTGTAGGAGTTGTTGAAAGAAAACTCCGGCAAAGAGAAGAACTGGTCCCACTAACCTTTAAAGTCAAAAACACAAGCTCACAACATTTATTCAATAACCTGAATATTATGCTTCGACTGATCATCACTATGCGGTGGAAAGTTGTGCATTAGTCAACACGAGTGCCGAACTCTTTCTAAAAGGTCCTCTAGAAAATAAAAGTGAATTGAGCACACTGATTGATATAATAGAGATCAACACCATGAAGATGGACCACTTATCGAGAGTAGATACAGGCAAACTTCTTGGTGCTGAGTAAATACTTAATAGGGAGGAAGTGTGCAGACTCGGTCAATAAATCATCGATGACCCATATATTTGCAACAACTCTAGAAGTCGGAGGCAAACCTCCCACAATGTCCATAGTGATGCGATCCCACTTCCTCTCTGAACTGGTCAATCTCTGAAACTCACCACAACGTCTCAAATTCTTCCCCTTCACTTAGTGTCAATTCAGGAAACATGACAGTCTTCAATATCTCTCATTATTTTGCTCCTCTTATATTGATGCATAAAAACAATATATCTTCACAATGCTCAGATAGATAGCGTATCAAAAATCGTGGGCCTCATAAAGTATCAACTAGATCAAACCCCCAACTCTCGGAACACAAATACAACATACAAACCTAAAAATTCTATATGTATACATGATAATGTGACAGACATGACCCGCTAACACCCAATCATGAAGTTCGACAAAGGTTTTATCCGGAAACTAACGGCTACGGATCTGATCAAGCAAAGAGGAAAGGATTATCACATAGGTAAAGAAATGCGTAGAATCTAAAAAACCCAACAGAATCATCTGCTTTACTAAGGACTAAATGTCAAAAGCTAAAGATCGCTCCATATTAGACACGAAGGCTAGACTACCTATACTCACTACCTTTTGGATCAAGGCATCCTCACCTTCCCCTTGCTTGGATGGTAGAGAATAGAACGGTCATAGTACTTTAAGAGCTCAATTAAGTGATGCCCTCTAGAATTAGGCTCCCTCTAGCTCGTGATGTATTAAAGACTTTTTTGATCACTCTAATCTCACAATAAACACCATACAGGTGGTGCCTCCAGAACTTAAATGCAAAAACTACATACACCACCTTAATATTACGAGCGGGGCATTTGTGCTTATGTAGCATAAGTTGCCTTTGTGCATATACAATAACAAAACCCCATTGTATCAATGCTTAACCCAAACAAACATTGGATCAACTAGAAGAGTCAATATAGGAGGAAAACTTAGTAGCTCTTTAAGCTTGAAAAATCTCTATTCACACTCCTTAGACAACTCAAAGGTAACATCAAAGGGAGTCAAACAAGTCAAAGGTATTCCCATGGTGGAGAAGCCCTCTATAAACCCTCTGTAGTAACCTGTGAATCAAACGATGCTCTAAACAATAGTAACCGAAGCGGTCCTAGCCCAATGACAAATAACTTCAATCTTAGAAGAATATACCATGATTTCATCCTTAGACACCACATGACAAAAGTATTCTATAGACTCAAGAAAAAGCTTGCTATTTGAGAAGTTGGCATAAAGTTGTTGATCTTTCAAATGTCTGTTGCACAATCCTCACATTCTACTAACGATCACTCCTACTCCTGAGTATACCAGAATGTAATCTATGAACACAATTATGAACAAATCAATATAGGACCTGAACACTCATGCCATCAAGTCCATGAAGTATTCTGGGGCATTAATCAACCCAAAAGACTTCACAAGGAAATCCTCGTTGACATATCACGTCCTAAATGTGGTCTTAGTGATATAAACTTCCCTAATCCCTAGCTTATTGTAATCATACCTCAAGTCAATCTTTGAGAACCCTGCGGTATGCTGAAGCTGGTTGAACATATCATCATTCATAGGCATGGGGTTATGGTTCTTTAAAGTCACCTTATTCAATTTTCTATAATCTTTACACAGGCACATCGTACTACCCTTCCTCTTCACAAAAAGAAAAGGATCACCCAAAAGAGAGACACTAGGACTAATAATCCCCTTACCCAAGAGATCCTAAATTTAATAGTGACCTCCTTAAGCCTTGCTGGAGAAATCTTATATGATAGAATAGAAATAAGTCGTGTACATAACTCAAGCTTAATAGGAAAAACAATATCACGCTATGGGGGTAGATCGAGTAGGTTAGTAGGTAAAACATCTAAAAAATCACAGCCCACTAGAACTGAAGCAACTGCAAGGACCTCCCTACTCACATCACGCATATAGGGCAGACAAGACAGCCACCCGCTAGATACTAGTTTCCGAACCTAAACAAAAGAAATATCACCACCGGTTGTGCTAATATTGGAGTTGTGCCACACCACTAGGGAAAAAAGTAATAGCTAAGGATATGATCTTAGAGAAGCAATCAAAGATTGCATGGTAGGGGTATAACAAGTCGATAGCCAAAATCATGTCAAATTAAACCTTATAAAGAAATATTAGATCAGCTCAGGTGTCATGCCCTTGTATTGTAACTAAAAAAATCGAATTATGTGATCCACTACTAAAGAGCTACCCACGGGGGTCGACACATGCAATATTGCTGCCATAGGTTCAGAAATCATAACAATACTTGAGGCATAATACATAGACATATAAGAATAGGTAGAACTCGGATCAAAGAAAGCCTAGGTAGATTGACTGCATAAAAGAATCGCATATGTGATCACATTGATTTATTCCCCACCCTATTCCCTTACTTGAGCTCCATAGAAATTTCCTTTTGTGCCTCAACCTTTTTCATCTGTCCTACTAGTTGACATGCCTCCATGGGGCCCACCTTAAATACCCTATTGTGCACTTTGATGGTCCGGACCCTTACCTCTACCCCTAGGCGGTAGTGCTACTGGTGTAGGTAGGAGAGCTAAATGAGTTGCTTTTGTAGCGGTAATCCGCTAATGGAAGCTCTAATTTCTAGCCAAGTAATCCAAATCTCGACAATCAATGAAACCCGAAGATGATCTACTCCTAGAACAATGACCACAATGGCCTGAAGGACTAGACTGGGTCCCATGACTCTCATTAGAGTGAACCTCACTCCGGCTTTACCAATCACCATATAAAATCTACAATGAAGCCTTAATAGGCTGATTGAACTAACCTTTGCTAAATGCGCTTTTGAGTCTAGTTATAAGTCTATCTCTCTTGTCACTACCCGCTTGGGTATTATAATGGATTTTCTCAATAGTGTGGGTATTTTCAGTAAAATTCAAAAAATATTGATTTCCAAGACCCTGGACTAAGTGTCATTCCTTAACTGAAGTGTAAACCCACAGAAAAAATATCAAACTCTCTCAATCTCAGTAGGTAGAATAAATATTAATTCTCAAACTACTCTCTAAAACAAATCCAAAGAGTAAGTGGTCATCGTCAATATATAATACCCAACTAAGAGTTAGAGTCAAATCCCATAGAGAATGATATAGTGTAGAGAATTCAATCAACATATTTAGAGTGTAAATCAATTCAGTTGTAGCAATAAGAACAATGGATGGATGATTCCATAAAATTTATGAGAAGGATTTTGATATCAACAGTCATAATTGAACTACTATTTCTGAAATTTAATCAAGTAACAAGTAATATAGATTTGTGGGGATTTGAAATCAATATCACATAGGGGTAATTATTTTGCTCTATAGTATTAAACACTTATAGATAGGCTAGGTCATATTCAATGACACTATTTATCTTTCGATCTCATAGTATTGGTTCATATAATATTTTTTCGGTGTCATTTATGTGGGTAACTAAAAACCCATATACCTTACACTATTCTTTCTTTCTATGCAGAAATAGGGCAAATAGATTTAACCCATAATCAATTTTTCAAGAAAATTACACACAATGAACCCTTAATTGACAATATCAAACTAATTACCTAATCTAGTAAATCTCTTCCAAGCATCAAGAGGAGATGGGAAATAGGATAAAGTTTGTAATCTTAACCCATAATTTAACCCACGGTAATTATCCAAAATCCATAGATGAACAACAATAAATCAGAGCATAACACAATACTCACTATATTAATGTAACGCCCAACCCAATAATTGCATGCTTAGACATTGAGGTTTTAGCCACCCATCATGAAGTTAAAATATATTATAGCTTTCATCAAATAAGTCATGGTTACATGACATTAAGCAATTAGAAGTAACAATCACTTTGAATTTAACTTCAAATTATACAAATTAAGAGCAAAGTTGAAAAGTATAAAGATGTTCTTCACAAGGTAAATTGTTTTTCACTCTAAAAACTCTAGAGAAAAGTTATAGGACAAATCTCTAAGAAAATTTTTCTTATCTTTGTCTCTGTCTCTTTCCTTAGGGCTATTTATAGTTCCCCAAAATTTGCCAAGAATGTCCATTTCAGTGATATTAGTAAGGCTTCCCAAGTACATTTGGTCGATCATCTCTTACTCAATAGCGCGCCATTCTCTTGCTTTAGGCTTCAGATGTTTGAACATCACTCGAAGAGCTTCTTGGAGTCTTCCTTTCACATTTGACGAATGAGTGAGTACCACCTTTATTCGTCTTTAAGCCTTTAATTTTCATCCAAGTTATATCAATATCGATTATGATCTGCAGGTTCAACCTTTGCATTCAGCGAGTTGATACGCTTAAATTACACCTCTCTAAAGAAGCATAAGCTATCGTTATCAAGTAAAGAATCCAACTTGCAGGTTGGGGTCGATCCCACGAGGAAAATGGTTTAGACCTTACTTTAACCAACAATTATATTCAATTAGTCAAATTACTTCCAAAAACAAGTAATTAAATGGGGGGGGGGGGGGTTTGTGAAACAAATTGTAAGAATTCAATAAGTAATCAATAAACAAAAGTCAATTTTTTGTTGTTATCAAGATGAGAGAATTAACTAGGGTATACATGTTCCCCACAAGCTCATAATGCAGTAATCCTAGTAATTACAATCTTTTCCTAGTATATCACATGCAAAGTGGTAAGTTATGTATCTCTAAATCCTTGATCCGGCATCTAAAAAATTTCACCCCGCACCTTGGTCCGGCTACGTGTGTATAATTTACTAACCTTTACCTTGTAATGACCCGAGAGCACCCTCTAGCTGTTACATGGGTATTCGACCTCTCAAAGGTCTTGTACAAGCCTTAACATTCATTCATAGCATTTGGTAATAAAACAGTTAGGAATAAAAACACTTTTTTAAACAAATCCATAATACTCATAAAATCTTTCAAATGCAAAGAAGTAGAATTTCTAAGTCTCATGTACCATCTTAGACACGAATAGAACATCTTAGGGACACGACCCTTTACAATAATAGAAAATATAAGTCTTATACAATGTCCAAATGGAAATACTAGAAAGATAACAACTGTGTCCTTGAATATATGAGGACATACCAAGCTTCTTGAGAAGAGTCAATATCCCAAGCTTCCTCAAAAGATCTCCTCACTTCCCACCACCTACACTTAAAACTATAGAGAAATATGGAGTTAGTACAATAAGTACTAAGTATGATGACCATGCAAGAAAACATGCACAATGGTCATTTACAATGAATGTATGTTTTTAAGACCTTCTTTAACAAACCTTTACAACCACAAGCATAAACCCACATTTCAAGTCACCATTCACAATTAAGACCATATTCACATCATTTACAACTCAATTAATACAGGTGTACAATACTTAAACAAGATAGCAAAGTAATTCCTTCTTTACCACTTAAGCCTCTATTGCAAGTCACCCTAAGCCACACTTAAGTGAATAATGAAGTTACCGTCCATACAACCTCTTCATGTACACCTAAGTGTTCCTAAGGGTTATCATAGACAAGGGTTTAATCATTACATTATAACATACTCAGTCAACATTCTTTACAAAACCAGCTAAGAGACAAACAAGCATAGAGGGGACAATCACATAATAGCCCTAAGGCTTAGGGAACTCACTTTAGTATCTTCTAAGTCAACTCGTGCCTTGTGTAGATAGCATCCCATACTACTACCTACACGTTGTAGAACCTACCCAATACTAGAGTGCACATCCTATATGATGGAAATATGCCTTAATTGACATAGAACACACTAGCAAGGTATGGAATCTGGAGTCTATCCTACTCCGTGAAAGTTGTTCTACTTGCCAAGAGTAGAACTAAAAGCCCATGTTGGCACATGGTTTAAAAGATGTCCAAGGATGTTCATTGTGCCTAATCTCATGCTCAACTAGGCTACCATCCTAACCACAACCACTCGGTGCATAGCCTTGGTTTTCATAGAGTATTCGATCACATATGTACTAGAGAGGGTTCCTTTTCTAGTTCAACCAACTCATAGTACCTCTTCCCAAGAAAGTGATAACGGCAAGGTTAAGGAGATCACAAATAGAGAATTGAATATTAGAATACGGAAGCACAAAGAAAAGAAACAAAAAAAACTAGATAAAGATATGGGAAATACGAAGGAAAGATCCACAAATTTCCAAGGATTAGATGTTCTAAGGTCTTGAAAAGATCCAAGTAACAACATATAGATTTATGGAAGAAATCTAACGCCTTTACTTGAGAAAACGAATCAAAACAATAAATTCGGATCTTGACCGCTTTATGAGTAACTAAAGACAATAATTAGTATGTAGAAACTAATCACCTTCTAAAGAATACCAAAAAGGAACCAAAGATTTCACAAGAAGAAGTTACTTTTTACCTTAAACTATGAAACTAGTAAAGGTTTAAAGATAAATTCTCAAAGAACAAGTCACAAAGGTTCAAAGAACTCTCTCAAATATTATTAATATCAATCTAAATTGTCTTTAATGAAAAAAAAAAAAGGACCCCTATATATAGGAGAAGGGGGAAAAACGTTCAAGACCCTAAAAAGACAATTACAAGGATTCTTACTCTAGAAAGGAAATAAAGTAACCTAACTAGGAACAAATTTATTACTTCTAGGAAAGCATTAAATGGTACTTAGGAGACCATAAATAGACTAAGGAAAATATTAATAACCTATATATAAATAAAGATATAAGGTAAATCGTAACTAGGAAATGAATCTTGACAATCTTGGAAAGTTTGACTAGTCTTCTCTCAAAACTTGGGCAGAAAGCAACTCTTGTTGTGGCTGATTCTTGGACTCTTCTTGACCTTATTTTCATGAATTTGGCCCTTAAAATTCCTCATCTTGGGCTTGAATTTGGGCCACCAAATAATTGTAGCATTAGGACAATTCCTCTTCCTTGGGCTTGAGCTCTTCTTCCCCAATAAGACACATTTGGATCAGTGATTGAAGCCCATTGAGCTTATCATTGAACTCCTTGGCTTGAGATCTTGTTATGGGCCTCTTTGGAGTTTCTAAAGCTTCATCCTTATCCTTCAATGAAGTAGAGCTTCCTTGGAT